>JAOCPT020474721.1:0-12889 GCA_026546935.2 Palythoa grandiflora
ACTTGTTGGAATATTTTTCTCGAGGTCAAGCTGGCCATGTCAGGCATTAGTGGTGGGTTGGATTTGGTGGTCTGACTGATTTAACAGTGTATAGTTGTCTAAGGTGAGTTAATTGACTGTTCAAGTATGTTCTAAGACTGATAAAACTTAACTAAAATCTTGAAATTAGGAAACTGTGAAACTAGGTTTATTTTAAAAAAATCGAATAAATTGAAAGCAAACTCAAAAAACATACGGTATGTTTTGATAAGCACGTATCATCTTCAGTAAAAGGTGCAACTATAAAAACGGTAGAAGTTACAGTTTATATAATATAGACTGAGGTTATGTTAAATGCTGCTACAATCAGTTTACACGCATGTACTATAACTGTACAATGGATTTAAAATAACATAAAACGCAGGAGAGTAATATAAAGTATCGAGTTCTGCAAAATCAAAAAAACATAAGAACAAAAAAGCTAGAAAAATAATTTAACATAATTATCATTATACAAAAAGACCCAGTACACACATTAACATAAAAAATTACTTGTTTAGTGAGGGTTGTTCCATATCTCAGTGGTAGAGCATTCAACTAGTGTACGGAAGGATGTGGGTTCGATACCCATCAGGAGCTCGTTTTTTCCGAGTTCTGTTTCCACAAAATTTTAGATATTTGTTATTAATTTCTCAGAAACTTTATTTCAAGTGACTGTGCGATGCAGTTGATCAGTATATGCTTGACACATAATTTTAATTGGCATTCAAGTGATAAGTCCGTGTGCCATAACCCAATTTAATGACTTTGCTCGCCATATGGGTGGTAAAGCATCCGACTGGCGTATGGAAGGTTGTGGGTTTCATCCCATCGGGAGCTCTCATTTTTTTCAGATATTTGTTAAAACAAAAATTTACAGCTAAAATTTTTTTAAAATCCATAATATTACTAAATTAAAAGCATTTTAGCATAAATTTTTGAGAATTTTAAAACAATTATTAATTTCATTAAAAAAAATTTGATTACAAATAATATTAATTAGTGTAGAAACAAAGTTAATTTTAGCTCTGGTACTTTTTCAGTGACCCTAGCTCCATATCAGTAATGAAAGCAGTGACAGTATAATTCTTAATAATTACTTTAATTAATAATAATTACCTCTTCCTCTTGAAGCTTTCCAAAAAGGGATTTACTATTTGATGTCAGTTCTTGTATTTTCCCTTCCATAATCGTCATTTCTTCTCTCAGATCTTCTACAACATACTGATACTGTGTGCACTCCTCTTTGCTAAAAACAATTTAATACAAACGTTACAACAACAAAATGAGAATCTTCTCATTGTTGATTTGAGTTGAAAAAATCAGACAATTGTAAAATGGAACTCTGCAGTTGAAATTCATCTCTGAATGAGACAAAATCTTCAAGACAAACAGACAATTAATTTCAGCATTAATTATTTAAATGTTTTGTTTAACATAATTTTTGTCAGTTTAAAATGCCCAAAGAAAAAATTTATAGATTTTGGTTCATTTGACCTTTAAACATACTGTATTTCATCACAAATTTTCATAAGTCTCTAAGTACATATTAAACATGCACAAGTATTTAGCAGACATTTTTAATGTGAGCACTTTAATTTCAACGATACATTAATTAACTGCTCTAATTATTAATTATTTAATATAACATAATTTTCATTTAATAATTATATTGTTTTATCTAAAGATCCTACCTGTTGGTGAGCGAGGTCTTTGTTGCATCTAACTCAGCAGAAACACGTTCAAGATCGGAATCTCGTTTGCTCTTGAAATTTGCTTTTTAAAGAAAAAAATAATCAGAATTGGCAATGTTTAGTGCATGGTAGTCAAGAGGTTAGCAATATTGTCTATAACTTATTTACAGATTTAAAGTTTTGAGTTAATAAACCCCATACCAATCAAATCATCTGTGTTATATGTGCCCCAGCTTGAGCAATAAAACTATTATTATAATATGACTGACATGTACTTTCCTGTATTCGATCGGTTTGGCTTACACTTGGACTCACAAATCAGACCACAATCTCTATAAATCATATGCAAGGAATTTGGACTAGTTTCTCAGATGTATTGATTGTGCTAGTACAAGATTCAATTGCTGTACTTGCTGTACACACATTGCAATCAGTTAAAACTCTCTTACTACCAAACCCGTTCTGGTCTAGTCAACTTAACTCAGACAAAAAATAGTGTCTTGTGAACTGAAAGACACTTGACATAATATATTTCATATTTTACAAAATACAAATGACCAGGGGGATTTATACAGTATAGCATCTGCCATATGAAATACTTACCATGAAATTCCTCTAGGGCTTCATATTTTGTTGTCAATGATCTTAAATTTTCTGTCATCATTTCCTCAGAGCTAAAACCAAAAGAGAATTACTGACAGTGAAATACTGTATTCAATTGCTCATGTATAAGTTGATACACAGGGCTGGAGACAAACTTTTTTAACTACTTGCCAGTTGGGCGAGTAATATCTGGAAATCACTCACCTGACTGAGATTTTACTTGCCCAAAATAAAACAAAACTAAAAGTAAGGCTTAAAATTAATTGTCAAAGTCTCCAGTCCCGTAGCCAGAAGAAAATATTAACCGAGGCAGTAAGAATATCAATTTGTCCGTGCAAGCACCTTAGGTGCGAGATTCCTTTGTCTGGCGTGAGCAATTTCTAGGGGGGTCTGGGGGCATGCTCCACTGGAAAATTTTTGTAATTTCTATCATATGCAGCCAATTCATAAAATCAGTACATATATTCCAGATGTACAAAACAACTTTTAACATTTTTACCGAGCCAAGTGCCTCGGTTCGCCTCTAGGTGGCTACGGGCCTGAACTGTGCACCTATACATTACCTGAAAACCCAAAAGTAGCGCGACCTGACCCTGGGAAGGCAAACGAAGAGGCAGACCTAAAGAGACTTGGAGACGAAATGTAAAGAAGGAAAGGGAGGGGGCGGGGAGGAGGTAGTTCAGATAAATTCAAAGGCTGGCTTGCTGCTAATGCATGTGCTAGGGACCGAGAAGATTGGCTAATGAGGACGCAAGACCCTATTTCCCCATAGGTAAAAGGAGCATGATAATGATAATTAATTAAACAAATTTTTGAAACGAAAGTTCGCGAGAGTGTAAAAATGGCAGAAAAGTTTTTTATTGTTGAGCATAATATATCCTTCCGCTGAGATTTTCCAACCTAGAAACTTAAAAAATGAACCAGCAAAAAATCAGAAGAACGCAATCTGTACATTTATTGTAGATATTATTCCATATCCAATGCTCACGTTTGTCTTTATCTATCTTGACCTTTTTAAGGGGGGATTATAGTCGGGAAATACATTTTTACGACTTTTGGCACAGTTCCAGCTAGTGTTTCTGTACGTGTATTTCGAAAATCAGCAATCCCGATCACTCATTGTGTAGTATTAAGGTAAAGGAAATGTTTGAAATATTTTCAGATTTTCAGAGAAAGATATGAGGAAGGAGGAGAATTGGGCGATTGTTAATTTTGAGGGAAGTTTGGGTTTTGGAGTATATTTTATGTAATATTTGAAAATTAATTTTGAAGTTAATATTTGATAGGAAATCGCCAAACCAAAGCTGCACTTGCGCCTGGTCAGGAGCGACGGTTTGGCGTTTTGTAATCAATAATCTTCTTATTCAAAAACTTCTTCCAATTTCCTAACCATCCACCAATATCTTAACTATAATCCCCCCTTAAGCCATTTCCGCTTACATTTGTATCAAATTTAGTGTTACAATAATTTTTTTAGTTTTAGGTGTTAAAATGCCTAAGATTTTATTGTTTAATGTTAAATAAGGAAAAAAAATAGTGTTTCAGTAGTGTTGTCGAGGTACCCCCATTCAGACTCCTTGACAACAATTCACACCACCCTCAGCTCAGCAACACAAGAGGTCAGTAGTCAACATGTTGTTTGACCGCGCAGAGAAAATTCCTTCTACCGGCCCGAAAAAGACAAGCAGAACAACAACGCGACACACGAATACAGAATAATTATCCACCTGCTTTTATCCGGAAGTGCAGGAAAAATATGTACAAACCATGTGTCCCTTCCTCTGAAGATGCCTCGCCCCCCGCCTTTGTAACCATCCCCGAATTCCAGGCGGTCTCGGAAAAAGTAGGTAGAGTGTTAATAAGAGAGGGCGTTGAGACTGCTTACAAACCATCAACACATTAAACAACTTGTTTCCTAGGCCGAAAGACAGATGCGAAAAAGAGCAAACACGGAACGTTGTTTATGAAATCAGCTGCCAAGATAAGAATGCAATTTTACGTACTATGGACGAACTGCGAGATCATTAAGCACAAGACTGAAACAGAACACCAGGTCAGAAAAAATAATGATGCCTCGAAAATTGCGCAACACACTTGCACTACTAAACACAACATTAACTTCAAAAATGTAAAAAATGTGGCACGTGAGACAAACTTAGAACGACGCCTTTTCTTAGAAGCGTGGTATTCTAGATCAATAGAGGACCCAAATTCCGGAAACGGTCATATCACATGCCTGACATCTACAAGTCATTATTTAAACAATAGGTTTTGTTTCCATTGTATGCCATATGCAGATTTGCATCAACGTTTACTCATTTACTGATGAAGAGCCGAGTAGGGCTTGAAACGTTTAGAGAATTTGTAAATATTTTTGGTCAGTGTCAAACAACTTTTTTCCTCAGAATATAGTGGTGTTCAGCCTATTCTCTATATAAAATCTGCATACTGAATAAGCATTATATAAAAATAACCTCCTTCAGAACATAACACGCATAACTATATCGCGTTGTCTGATTGCACTCAGCTCCAACAGATTTTAAAAGATAAAAACCTGTTTTAAATTTTAGGCCAAATAGGTTCTTCTATAGAGAGGGACTAACTGGAAAATTTTAGACTAACGGGTACTTAAATACTAGGTTCTTGCTTGTGGGTTTTTACTGTAGTTTATTTAGCAACACGTATATTTCAACGCCATAGCTGCGATTGCCGTAAAGTTTATATGTGCTTACCAGTTAAAAAGAAAAAAAAACAGCAAATCTTTTTACTTTAGGCTGTTCAGGCTAGTTTAAATTTAAGCCAAAATTGGAACGTGTTGCATTTGTAGTAGCGTCTTTAAAATATCAGTTTTGATGTTCCTCTTCCGGCTTTCCCTGTATTTCCTACGTATTTCAGTCCTGCCCGTTAGCATCCTTTGTGATTTTATTTCCGTTCACCTGGTGTCTGTTTGACGTCACATATTCTAGAGGCTAGAGGAGTTAAGCTTTTTTTAAAGGATTCTTATATAATAACCCAATACGAACTGCTCCCGGGTGTATGGACCTAGTAGAAGTCATTCCTAAGTTTCACCTACATGTCCTTTACAAGGCGTTCGAGAAATAGTCTAATATATATCAAGATCTGTTGTATATAAACTCTCAACACAATCAATTTTTTTCATCTGAGATGAAGTCGGTGCCGGCATGTAGTTTTACAAGGCCTTCCAACGTAACGTGTACGTGACATGACAAGGAAAAGTGGGGATCCGACTTTACTGCTTCGGGGGAGGGTTGCGTGGGTGATACAAAGTACTAGATCAGATTTGTCAAAACGAGACCGAGCTTACTTCACAAACATTTCACACAGTTTTTGCCGCTTTTGATGAGAAAGGTTTTTAGTCGTGGAGACGAGGTCTTGAAATGGATCCTAGACTAGATAGCGCAAAACGTGTAACAGCAGAAATGCATCTTCGCCTAAAATTCAACTTTTTTTTATACATAAGTAAGAGCAGAAAGTATAAGAGATTATATGGGAAATTTGTTGATTCAATAAAAACATGCATGTAAATTACAACCTAGTTTGAAATAAACTTCAACTACCTCTAATGTGTTGTTTACATATGTTTTGTTCCGGGTTTTACACCATTTTGAGGCAACTTAGTGGCTATATTCGAAAAAGTGTTGCCCTTGTTGTTCGGCTCTTACTTATGTTTCAAAAAAGTCAAATTTTACGTTTAGGAAGCCTATGGAAAGACAAACTGAAAACTCTTTTATATCACTCAGAGTATATCAAAAGCAATAAAAATAACAATCATGCACGATCGAGCAGGCGCGGCTACCGGTAATCTGCCATCAGACATCATGCACGTACCACCACGCCGCGCTACGTCACCGGCTATTCTTGAGTACAATGAGAGCAACTACAGTAGCCGGCTCTTTCTGGAACTAATCATTCACTCCACCATGAAAAAAAACTGCATGAATGAAGACAAACTTTTTCCGAACTCTTACCGGCCGCTTTTGAAATTACTGAAAAACTGATCCTTGGTTTGTTTACCTTTTTGCTATCTGCACCCCACAATTTGAACATTTTTAGCGTGACTGTAATTATATTCTGGTTCCTTGTATTCTTTTGTAATATTTGTTCACTTTTCATTATTTGCATTTCGCAGTTTGAACACTTTTAGCGTGTCTGTATTTATATTTTAGTTCCTTTGTTTTCCACAGGTCCTTTGTGGCATATTTCAGTATATTTATACCATCGAATATTTTATCCATACAACCTGTAGAAGACCATAGACTTGGTCGAAAATTTGTACATTACGTTTTAATCGGATCATAATCAGATTTATATTTATTTGAAGAATTTCAAACGCAATAAAGATTAGATGACATACCCGCAGTGTGGGCGCGACCTGTCCAACTGGTGGTGCACGTGTGGACCTCCTTCCCTTCCTCCATTTCCTTTTCTCCACACAATACAAACTAATTAAGATTCCACCCCACTCACCCCCTCCTCCCTGATGTGCCGGAACCAAAGTCCAAAATAAAGTTTTTAGATCTTACTTTTTTTCGAAACATGTTAGCTTCAGGAGACTTCACGTGCGTTTTAGCGCTCGCCAAAGTAATGAAGTTGTCTTAAAAATTAACAGTTCCAAACATCTAATGCTTTGAAATATTAATTAATGTTGCAATTTTTTATTACTTAAGTTGGGCAAGTAAATTACATGCAAGATCGGTGTAAAATGTACGCACCGGCTCGTAAAATACCGCTTTGTTATTAGGTCTTTTTAAGTACTCTATTCATTGCTTGAAATGACTTTTAAAATTGTTGATTTTAATTAAAAAGATGTTTTCAGCTATACCAACGGAGCTCTGAATTACAAATATTGAGTGGAAAACATACTTATTTGCTAGTAATATTCATTCAGCAGTATCATTCTTGCTTATCATTTGCATACCCAACGGAACAACTTCAATATCTACATGTATGATACTAAGTGACGCAAGGAAAAATCATTGTCATGAATATACAATCAAATAATCAATACATAACAACTATAGTATAAGATGAACAAATAAGGATAAGGGGAAATCATTGGCTTGAAGAAGGGAAGAGAAGAAAGAAGATTTTGAATTGCTTTATTGGGTAGGAGCACGAGTGTAAAAGACGTTTCATATCCTGAGACAATTTCCTCCGGAAGGTTGGTATAGGGACAATATATTTTTAAAATTTCGATACAGGTTTGTTTCTTCTGCGGTTTCAAACATGTCTTTCAAGTGACGGTGAGGATATAGCACAATAAGATTTATATAATTTTAATATTAAACTGAATAGAAATAAAATAATAAAATTGAATATATTAAAGGCGCAGCCTGTTTTTAAATTCCTTTCGAAGCCGAACTGTCATGAGCTTCGAACATTTTAATCTTCTATGGAGGCACGCTGTGATACTAAGTGACTGGAAAAATACCTTTCAAAACTATTTTTCTTATCCGGTTGACATCGTCTTTTGT
The DNA here is from genome assembly GCA_026546935.2 of Palythoa grandiflora. Classification (NCBI taxonomy): domain Eukaryota; kingdom Metazoa; phylum Cnidaria; class Anthozoa; order Zoantharia; family Sphenopidae; genus Palythoa; species Palythoa grandiflora. The sequence goes on from JAOCPT020474721.1 coordinate 7,811, forward strand.
CGTCTTCTTAACCACAACTAAATAAATTATTAAATTTTAAAATACAAAATGATTTGAACCGGCCATATGCTTACAATGATGTTAAGCCAGCCATCATTTTAATTGCTATAATGTCTATAATATATTGCGAAACGAGAAAGACGTGTACCGGCAATGTTTTTAAAAGAACAATTTTTTAAGAACAAACAGGCTCGTTGATTTTTGCAAAAATTAAGAAGAACGCCAGAACACACGAGGTTCGGCTTCAGATAATTGTTTTGTTCTCAGAGAAAATTAAGTCAAAACGTGTCTTATCGTTATATTTTTTTAATACGTACTACACACAAGTATCATTAGACATTACGCTTAAATGTTGCAACTTTTTGTTTCAAATTGATATCTGAACAGACATAAACTATATATGCTGCTGAAAATAAATGGCAAAACAGTTACTCTTCATCGGCAGGATACCTAACGGTGTGCAATTCTACAATTGGTTTCGGCTGCATTAAAATCCTGTACCAATTGAACAATCAATCAATCCAATCAATCAAATTGGACTAAAATTTACTGGTTCTCATAGTTATAAGAATCATTGATGCGTGAAACTAAATTGGTCTCACAACGCTCATCAGAAAAAAAGGTATTCGCGAAAAGTCCAAGTGATGATTTAAGGCACCAAACGTACTTTTTAACGAGAAAAGCGACTATTGAATACGGTATTATCGTAATCACTGTCGTTAGCGCTATACCGTTGTCGTTGTCTTTAGTTTATCGTTGTACTAAATTATTTCAAAATACTCGAATTCTTTTAAAAATACAACATTTTAAGTAGATAGCTGGTAATAAGTAAATAACTAATGTCTCTTCTTACTTCATAAATTGTATTTAACCTTTCGCGTTCTTTTTTACCAGTTCTAAAAGATGCATACGATAATAACATAAAACTCTGCACAGAAAAAAATTTCAAAAGCAAACTGGCAAGTTGTACTAGCCTATCATAATCTGAAAAGACTGTCTGATGATCAGTTTTGAAAATATTTTTTTTTTAAAAACCAATTTTTTCTCAAAGTAGATATATGTTCACAAAAATAGAGCATTCTCAAGTGTTGGCCAAAGTCAGTAGCTCTATTAGAACCACCCGCATTTGTTGGATATGATTGTTGGATATGATTGTGCGGTGCGCAGTTTGAATGAAGAAACTATATTTCCGCTGCTTGACTGAAAGTTTTAAAAAGATCAACAAATCCTTACGCGGCTAGGGGGATGAATCAATATTGTCTGCGCGCTGCTGAACAGATTTCCTTTTCAGCTTCATCAGAACTTAACACTAAGTAGCTTATATCGGGCCTATTCCAACCTCTCTTCGAGCTTCAACTCTGAGTACTTATCTCTGGACATATGCCTAAATGAGAAATCAGATTATTTCGTCCATATATGGATTGAAAACAAAAAAAATCTATTTTATTAGCCACATGTGGTATAGGTTTTGGAAAACTTGAAGATTCAGGGAAAGAAAAATGTTAGTTTTGCCTTACCTTTGATGCTATCAAAACTGATATAGAACCTGAGCAAGAGTTCAACTTATGAATAAAGTGTTCTTGTTTTTAATAACTTACTACAAACGTGTTGCAGTTACATATTAAGACAAAGAAGTCAAGTTTAATTCTTGTCAAAATGTGGTCATAACGCACCACAACGGACGTGATAAAGCAGAAATTATACGAAACAATATCAACCAATGTTTCAGGGCCGTTTCCAAAAGGATATTCAATGCAGTCTTATTTTTCAGCAATTTGAGTTGGCGACTGCCCGCGGTGTAATTGGTTAATTCTTTTCCGGTGCGAGGGAACTTACTCTCCAAGGTCGGAGACACCCGATAGCACACATCACTAACTACCGAGTTGCGCACTCGTCAGTGACATATCGCGGCTGCGTCTGACCAAAGGGCAGCTAAGAAACCGGTGGAATACCCTTAGCAAATGAAAGCAAATTTTGCTAATGGAAAGTGACAAAATGCTTATACCATTTATCTTGACATTTCTTTTGACAATTTGGTTCTCGTCTCTTCAAACTGTTTTGGCAACAAAGGTAATTCAATGATCGACCGTGATGTGTGTTTATACATCTGCAGTTGAACTTCTTCCGCTCATTGACCAAAAAATATTTTACCTTTGCTTAAAAAACGTTTTGTCCTCTGTACTTAATGTTTGGTATTATTTTTATCAGATAAGAGAGAAAAGACATCCAGATCCTTATGCTAAACAAGGTAAGTGATTTTCTCTCCCGTGTCTTTACTTGACTATAACAATAGGAAATTTGTTTGTGCTGTTTAGTTACTGCTGTATGATAATTTAGTCTTTCCCTTTCGATTATATCTCGATCAGCATGACAGTTGAAACTCTTAAGCAGTGTCAGAAGTTGTATCAATTATAATTTATTTGTGGTGGAACACAATCAAACCGCTTACCAGACACTTCGTATGCATGCTTCTTTTGCGGGTCGAATTGAATGCCACAGACACTGTTTCTGTTTATATTTTAAAAATTTGCCAGGCTTAGCCCGACACTTACTGAATTAGATTTGGTTTTTCAATTTATTTTTGTAGCCTTTGATTCTTGTTCGTTAAGACTGACAGCTAAAGGTATTAAAAAAAGAGAACAAAAACATGCAAAAATTGTTGCGAGAGTAATAGTCATTTTTACCTTGGGTTAAATTGGGGATATTCAAATAAAACTGAAAAACTTGATATTGACCTCACAAAGACGCACTGTTGTCGACAAAATTTTCATTTTTTGAAAAAAATAATTCTAGAGGCCACAAGTATTGTATCGTCAAAGAAAGTAAATATTAACTACAAATTAATTTTTAGTGACTGTCAAATTTTAAAAGTGATTTAAGGTTTTAAAATGTACTTTTGACAGACTTTGGCAGTTATCATTACGTGATTGTCAGCAACAAAAAAAAAGCGCTGAAAACCCGATACAGCAGATTATGTTATATAATCGCTAACTTATCTCCACTATAGTTAACCTCTGCCCCTTTTATGATTAGGAAGATTGGGATCACTCCGCAATTGGTGCAAGAAGGTTAAAATAAGCATGTTGTCCAAGTGATTAAATCAACGTCATATCCAACTACCCTCGCACGTGAATTGTTCTCCATGTTTTGAGACCGTCGATTGTGTCTCGAATTCCACTTCTTAATATTTGCAGCCAGCTATGCATAGTTGGACATCCCCATTGAAATATAGGCACTCCGAGATAGCATGTGGATGCTGCTATTGTCTTTGCTGGAATATTTTGCGGTCCAATATAACAAATCCCTTTCGGCTTTTTGGCTCTTAATAAGCAAATAAGTGGAGGTAACGCAATCATGAACCGACAAATTAAAATCATACCAAATGTTATTCTGGGGCTAATTGTTCAGACTGTTTACAGCGCAGTTTACGTGCTAAACAACAAACCTGTTTCATATGCTTTAACTAATGTATCGATCAAATCGAAGCTTAAACATCCCCCCCGGGCAACCCCCGGGCATTTGACCAGCTTTCATGCCCGCAGAGGCGGGAATTTGACACCAGGACGTGTCCCGGGGGTCGGGCATTTGAACGTAAGTTAGGGGGAGGGTCGGGCATTTGAACAAAACCAAAATACCTGTTCGAACGATTCATAGTTCCCACAGTGAATTCGCATGACTTAAATCAAAGCATTTTTCAAAGAAAATACTACGTTTTAAATTGCCCAAACTTTTAAGCACGTACCTGTAATTCTAGGATGTACAAATTTACAACAAATATTGTGATAAAAACAGCTCGCTGTGGCTGAATTCGAGTCTTGTTCTAAAATAACAGTGAATCTTCGCATGGCAGTTCGATTTTGCGAAGTGCAAAGAAACGAGAAATCAATGCATTTTTTAAATTTCAGTCCCGGGGGTGGGGGCATTTGATCACAAAGCCATCATAAATGGTGGGGCATTTGATCGACAATCTTGTCCCAGGGGTGGGGAATTTGATAATAAAAATTTCAAAAGTTCAAATGCCTGGGGAGTTGCCCGGGTGGGGATGTTTAAGTTTCGATTTGATCGATACATAACGTATAGTGTTTTTCTTTGTTGTAAATTTATTGCTTTGTAGCGTAAATGGCGATTTGAAACATAAAACGACTGGTTCGCATGCATCAGTGTCCTGACCGCGCATCGGTTCAGTTGCCCTACTCGTGAATTAGAAATTAGAATAAATTATGCCCAGTATTGTTCAGTTAAAAATTGTATTAAGCCCTGCAAGTACATAGTATTTTTGTAACTTGGACTATTATAAGTATTGTAGTTGCAGTTTTGATTTACCTGAGCCATAAAGTAAAGTCAACTTGAATCAGCATGCTATTTACATATATTAACAACTTTCTCCCTTTTTTACACACTTCAAAACTTTTGTGTCGTTCGGACGACTGTGGACATAAAAATAGGTTGGGACGGCCTAAAACAAAAGCTTTACCTGGGATTGTAAAACAAACCAGGTTGGATTTCAGCAATTCTTTTACAGAGGGGTATTTGCCAATATATACTATTACTATTTTTCTTATCACTGGAAGTATATTTAATTATCATTGCTGTTAATGGTGATGTTTTAGTAGTAATTGTAGTGGAAATAGTAGTAGTAGTCTTATACCATTTTCAATTTCATAAGAAATGTTACTCATACAAATAATTTAACTATTTGCTTTTTCGAAAGTATTAATACAGTTGCAAAGTTAGCTATTTTTCGAAATGTTTTTGTATCATTTATATTATTATTAATGATTATTATCATTATTGTTATCATCATCATCGTTAGTATTACAAAGTTAATATGATGTATTTATTGCTCTTTTATTCTACCTAAAGTTCGGTCACAGAGACCAATAAACGCATGAGATTTATCCAAGATTTAACCAGACAAGTGTTTTGAAAAAAAAAACTGTGTAAAATATATTTGTGTATATTTATTTGTGTTGTATTTTAATAGTATCTAAAGTTTATCACTTCCTTAAAATATTTTACTTAGTTAATGATGTTAATAATGATGATAAGTGACGATGGTTTGTGATGATCATGATGACG
>JAOCPT020474822.1:0-12889 GCA_026546935.2 Palythoa grandiflora
CCCCCGCGGCGCACGCTGGGCACACAGGTCGCCACATGTGACAACTTAGGATCTACTTTTGCAGTTTTTATTCCTTTGAGCTCAAATTTGTCAGGATGGTAGAAAAAAGTATTCCAAACATTCCAATGTTCTTTGTAGTTTAATTTCAACGCACTTTGGCGGGAAAATGACGTCACAATATTAACAGAAAAATTAACTTTTAATTGATGGCGTAACAAAAAAATAATTTTGCAAGAGGGTGACGAGATAGAAACAAATGTGAAATTTTTTTTTCAAAAACTACTTTAGGAGATATGCAAATTTGAAATGTGCTTTTGTGTCTGCTAAATTAAAAATAGTAACAAAATGGCAGGAATTTCAAATATCAAAGTTGGATAAGTCTTTAATTAATTGAGTTTTTCACATTTGCTTATATTTCCTTAACCTCTTTCAAAATCAATCTTGTGATGTCATTATGCTGTCAAAACTCGTTTTTGAGCGGTAATATTGTAAATTGGACTAAAAACACTAAAATATAAGACAAAACTTAGGGAAAAGGAAAGAAAAAACGCTTAACAGTTTTGGTGCCAAATTGTGAATATTTAATCAATTTGTAATGTCGACGCCAATGTCCTTCAGAACTTTCAGGAGTTTGATCCAGTCAGCGCTGTCAAAGGCTTTCTCGTAGTCCACGAAGAACACATATATGTCTTTTTCATAGTCCAGGCATCTCTCACTCAGAAGTCGCATAACTGCTATGGCTTATTTTTTGCCAACACCTCTCCGAAAACCGAATTAGTCTCTTCCGACGTAATCTCTGGCCCTGTGTTCAATTCTGTTAGATAGAACACGCCGATCAACTTTCGAGGCAGGAACAACTAGACTGATGGTTATGTGCTCATCGCATCTGGTAGTCAGTGGTCTTTTCTCTATACATACAAGTATCGACTTCAGCCATTCCTCAGGCAAGAATCCAGTCCTTTAGATATTTCTACAGAGCTTTATAAAGGCATTTATACCCTCCGGAAGCATAGCTTTTACCATTTCAGCTGGTAAACCACCAACTCCTTCCGATTTTCCGTTCTGTTGTTTAGACCACGGGGTTATCCTTTTGTTGTTTAGACCACGGGATGATCATTTTGTTGTGTAGACCACGCGATGATCCTTTTGTTATTTAGACCACGGGATGATCCTTGTCTTGTTTAGACCACGGGGTGATCCTTTTGCTGTTTAGACCACGGGATGATCCTTTTGTTATTTAGATCACGGGATGATCCTTGTCTTGTTTAGACCACGGGGTGATCCTTTTGCTGTTTAGACCATGGGGTAATCCTTTTGCTGTTTAGACCACGGGATGATCATTTTGTTGTTTAGACCACAGATTGATACTTTTGTTGTTTAGACCACGAGATTATCCTTTTGTTGTTTAGACAACGGGATGATTATTTTCTTGTTTAGACCCCCGGATAATGCTATTTCAGCTAGACCACGGGATGATAATTTTGATGTTTAAAACACGCGAAGATCCTTTTGTTGTTTAGACCACGGGATGATCCTTTGTGTTGCTAGTAGTGGTGTTGCTTGAAGTTGATATGGTAAACGCGCCATTTGGTTTTGCCTGTTCAGTTTTCCTTCGCTGTTGTAAGATTAAGTTGGTCCTCTGTGTTGACCAAAGCTTAGCCACGATGCCAGGTCAGAGAGCAACAAAACCATCAAAAGAATAAAAAAGGCGAATGAAATTGGAGCTAGTCCCCGCGTAGCAGAAGTTTTCTGAAACGCTTAGATCGAAAGTTCGCCGAAATGTAGCTTTTCATTTTCTTTCCAAGATACTAGATCAGGTATCAACTGATCTTCAACTTAAGATAATTGAAGCTATTTATATCCTGTGGAAGAACCCTACTTTTAGCCAACAGCTTTATTATACAAATTTGAAACTTTTTCTCTAACCTTCTTCACACCTAAACTAATGAACATTAGTAAAAGGTTAATTACCGAACCTTGTTTAAACATTTTAATTCGTTTGTTATATTCCTCGAAGTTTTTGGTTTAATGTCGCATGGAATTGCAAAGTTTTTAACTTGGTCAATCAACAATTTAATATTTCCAAATTGTACGCAAAACGTTTTAAAATACAAGTAGGGTACAAATTAATTTTGCATATTAGCTCGTGGAAACAAACTTTTTAAAACGAAAGTCAGTCTTACTCTTCTTAGTCTTTGTTAATCATCATAAGTTAAAAATGACATGTCACACGTACATGGAAAAAATTATATATGTTCAGTTATTCTCAGTTAAAAAGTTTAGCAAAAAACACAGATGAGATTAAAATATATATACATAATATTAAATTGAAAGGTTTTGCTTGAAGATAAGTCTGGTAAGTCATTAATTATGGGACGGGCACTAAGTAGCTTTAGATTTGAGACTCTAACTTTCTTTGTAATAGGGACGAGCTGTCGGAGAGGTTGAGACTAGATTATGCTTTTTTAAAAGTATTTCTATCAGTCAGTAGCGGCGTGGGCTTTAAAGAATGGCAAACGTTGTGGGGTAAAAAAAGAATAGTAATAGCTACGATTTAAATAAAGGAAAAATTTAACAAAACAGAATTTTCAAATGAGACTAATAATAACAGTAATAAAAAAACTGAGTTTCAGCTGTTATAGGGTTTACCACACAAACGTACGTGCTCCACTTCAAGGTCAAGGGCAGTGACTGGTAGACTAATGAAAATAACCCAAGCGTATTTGAGCTTTGCCTTAGCAGATATTGTTCGTTCCTTTTTTCAAAAAACCATCGATCGATAAAATGAAACACAACATATTAATTTATTTATCCACAAAAGGAATAACCAACGAAATAACTCAACCGGTGCGTACGTGAAGAAACGCGATTCCTGTTTCTTCGCCTTTTTTTAAACATACTCAATAACTAAGGATTTTTTTAAGACTGATTATTAAATTTCGAAACTCGAATATTGCTTTTCTAGCGTTCCCATTGGTTCACTCAATCTCGGTTACAACTCATACACCGAATGACCTAATTGATGGAAACATCATTTTCCGTATGTTTTGTAAAAATGAAACAGAACTCAATAGTATTTGACTATAATTTCTAAGTGTCTCATTGTTCAGAGTTGAACAATTATTTCACTCACGTCTTGTTGAATATGAGGTGAAAATAGCCAACTCGGCGCTTCGCGCTTCGTCAGCCATCTATCACATCATATCTAACGCGTGTTCGTGGAATAGTCGTTAATTATTTTGAACCAAGTTCAAGGAAATTTTTGAAAAATGAAGCTGTATACTGTAACAATAGCCTTATTAAACAATAACGTTAAAAGTGTGACGAGACACCGTCACTAATTTTTCAAATACTTTTTATTTTTTTTGGCGTGTGGCTGTGACAGGAATCTGTCTTGATCTGCTCTTAAGAAAAGCTTTTCTATTTTCGTAATTTGTTTGACTGGTAAAAATGTTACAAGACATGTAAAAATAATTGCTAGACATTTCCTGTTATGGCATATCGCGGCAGATGCTTAACTCCAATCACTTAGTTGGGGTCGGCACCTAGTTGTTTTACTTGGTTCTGATTGGACAATAAAATAACCAAAACATCTTAAAACAACAACCACCATCGGAAAGCAACAGAACCCTTTCAACTCCTAATAGAGACAAGAAGACTTTAAAGATACAGTAAGTGTTTTTATTTTAAAGGCGGCGTGGTCGAGACAAAAAGGTCCCGGGTTCAAATCCCGGCAATAAACTTTTTCACAATTGCAGAAAAGTAACCAAGCTTCTACATGAAGATGAGGCTAAGGGTGAGCCGGCATAGTTAGATAGGCGGAAATAATTATCATAAGAACGACACTGATTAGCATGTCTATTGTTTCCACTCTCTAACTGTGCCAGCTCATTCTTAGCCTCGGTTTCATGTTTCAGGCTAGGTTACCTTTTGGGAGCTGTGAAATGGTCTATTGAACATTCGTGAGAACCAGCTTCTGCTGGGGGCTAACCTGCGATGGATTAGCCTCGCATCCAAGGGGAGTCATTGACTCTCATCCGCTTAAGGTTATCGTATACCTTCAGGGGTGTTTTGAGTCAAAACGATACAGCGCATCTGTCTTAAACCGTATAGGTACCTAAACCCACATATCAAATCAAAGCTTATAGAGCTGGCTTTTGAACTATACTAAAAGTTTTGAATTTAAATGAAATTTAAAATGTTTCTCTAAAAACCAGCGACAAAATCCCCTTTCGAGAGTTCCAAGTCACAGGGAATTTGTTCGTTTCCCCTAAAATTTTCACAGTAGCTTCTTTAATATATGAGGAACAAAAATGTGTCTGCGTTTTTTGTTTTTCGAAAAACGTTTTGTTTTAGAACAATTTTTGTACGGTCTCTAGACTTTTTTTTAACTCTAATTCAAAAAAGTGCCATAACTTTTTTCTGCAATTGAATATGGAAAAACACAGACACGTTTTTTTAGCACTGTTGGTATGGAAACTGGGGAATTGATTAAATCATTAAATATCAATAATCGCTGAAACTTGTAACTTTCGAAAGGCGACTTTGTCGCTTATCTCTAGAGAACGTAAAAAATCTAAAGATTCATTTTAATTCAAAATCTTTAATATAGTTCGAAAGCCCGCTCAATAAGCTTTAATTTGATATATGGGTTTAGGTATCTACGGTTTAAAACAAATTCGCTGTATCGTTTTGATGCAAAACACCCCTGAAGGTATATAACACAAAAACTGGAGATAAGCACCGGCTCCAATGGGTCACTTAGGCTCATAAAAGAACTTAGATTTTAGTGAATAAGGAGGAGGAAAACTTCTGAACTGGAAATCGAATCAAAGATGTTCCGTAAATTTACATATCATTGTTTAGTTGCCATTTGGATGTGTTTCTTTGCTTCTCGTGAACAATGAGACGGATGTATTCAGGGGGCAAATTTGCACAGTCGTCTCGGTTCATGGAATTTGGTTCCATGTTGATTTTCCACGCTTCCAGTATTTTTTTTTCCATTAAACCAAAAGATCCACTGACACAAGAAGAAACTCGAGGTGCAATCTACCGAATCCCTTGCAAAGATTGCGAAAAAACCTACACAGGTGAAACTAAGCGGAAATTTGAAGCAAGAAAAAAAGAACATCAGAAGGCCGTATCTCATTTAAATACAAAGAAATCCGCTTTAGCTGAACACCATGTAAAAACCGGGCATGACAGCTCTTGGGACGATTATAAGTTACTTCGCACGTGCGACAAATTCAAGCAAAGAAAAATAATGGAAGCGTGGGAAATCAACTTGCAATTGGAACCAAATTTCATGAACCCAGACGACGGTGCGAATTTGCCACCTAAATACCTCCGTCTCATTGTTCAAGACAGGCAAAGAAATACACATCCAAATGGAAACTAAACAACGATACGTAAATTTTAATCGAATTAAATCTTACTTTTAACTACAGCATTTGCATATTCTCTTTACGTCCCCTGAAGAAGACAAGTAACTTTGTTGAACTCGTCGAAATAATTTTTGGATTTTACATAATCTTTTTTTAACCAGAGATATATATTGTTAAAAGTCATTATTACTGGACTACCTGTGGTAAGCCAATCATAAAATGGCTTTATTTTAGGGTTAGGGACAAATTGTTCATGCCACAAGCCCTGCCCAAGCCCTGCCCTTTTTATAAAGGTCACTAATCACTTAAGCACACAGTGTTAGCAGTAGACTCACGCTAAAAGATCGCCATAAACGGACATTTCGGAACGGGTTGTTCCGCGGACTCAAAAGTGAAAAATTCAAAACAATTAAATAAACAATTTGCCAATGTATGTTTCAAACGAACTCGCCAGTGAGCAATCAAATGAAGTGCAATACAACGAAACAACTTTGTCAAACTTGATTGAAAACAAAAACAGTTTAGATGCTGAAATGACATCCTTTGTAATATTTATTAATTATCCCCAGAAGTGGAGGTGAATAGCGGTGGATACTTACCAAGCCGCGAGGCGGCGAGGTAAATATCTATCGCTAGGCACCGACACTGAGGGGAATAATTGTTTTAGTATTGACCAAGCAGGTGAATAGCACTTTTTAAAAATATAATTTATTTCAAAAAATTTTAAAAATCTCGGCAAAAACAAGTTTCACAACCATCAATGCCTGCCATCTTGTTTTCTTGCCGACACGTAAAATTTCTCCAGGCACTTGTTCAGCTCAGTTGTAGTCATTTCCTCGATAGCTGTTTCAAACTCATTTTGTTGCTCATGCAAACCATGCTGTAAAAAGCACGTTCTCTTGTTAAACGTTGTATTTTTCTTCGTGTTTACATAGATATGGATGAATAGAAAAATTTATAAACAAACTTGAAATGTCGATAGTTTTTCTCAGCCGCCGAAACAAAGCAAACAGCTCTGCTGTTGATATTAAGCGAAAAAAAAACTTTTTTTTTTTTTTTAAATGTTTAATTTTATTTATAATGAAATAATATTTACAAATTTATCTAGTAGAAAAAAAAACTTACCATTAAACACAGAAACGTTTGTAGCTTTCTTTGTGTTTAGAGGGGTTCCTTCATTGTTTATTTTAAAAATTTCTTCTTCCGAAATTGAAGCAAAACGGGAAGCCATTTTTTCACGGATGAGTGACCGAAGTGAATAGCGCAGGATATTCGGTGTTTGATGAACCAATCAGAGCGCACGAAAAGTGCTATTCACCTGCTAGGGTAAGACTAAATTTAAATATTCATTTCTTTGTCAATTTTGACGCTATACTGTATCTCTGAAGAGTGGCAGTGTTAATAACATAGATGTCACAGATGTAACAAATTTGATAGTAAATTTCTTTTTCCAATAAATCAAACACTTCTTTCTATCACGCTGAGGGTGAAAATGGTCTAAAGACTAACCTTTCCGCTTTCAAGCAGCCTTATGTCTGGCCTCTTTCGGCAATCTGTGGGGCACCGAGTTTCTACGGGGAAACGTATTAAAGTTAGAGCTAAATTAATAGTTTAATCAACTGTGACGCTTCGAGGAATACTAGGTCAACTTGCGTGGTAAAGCGTACTGCAACTGCTACTCTCGCTTGCACAACAAACAGAATAACCGCAATTCACCACTCCAGAAACTTTTAAAGGATCAGTCGCGTCTAGTTATCAAAACAATGCCAGAAAGCCATGCTGCTGTGAATATTTAAACAATGTACGGTCTTCCAATGTAGGATAAAGTTTCACATGTTGAGGCACAATATGCACACAAGCACAATATTTTTGTATTTTATCTCACTTTTGTACACTTCATAATAAGGATTAACATTGCATTTTCTTTGGGTTACTAAACCCAGTCCCTTTGCAGTTTCCAGTGTGGCGAATATGTTTTGAGCGGGAACGTACGTTTTTAAATTAACTATTCTGGGTTTACTTTAAACGCAAAACCAGAACGTTTTGTCAGAGTGTTGGAACAGAAAATTTAAACAAAAGAAAACAGTGAGCCTAGAAAGAAATGTAAACTCGTTCAGGTGGTACAACCAGGCAGTAGTGCGTTACTATTGATGGAATGCGTATACCCTCAGATTTGCTTCACTTAGATTTGCTAAGGCAACGAGTGACCCAAATGACCACCTTCACCAAAGATTTCTGATCGAACAGGGATGTTGATCCAATATTGATTCCCGAAGGTTAGTAAGGTAACCTCTGGATATTGAAAACATTTTGTATTTTATGTCACTTTTTTACACTTCAGAATAAGGATTAACATTATTAAAAGTTTCGAAGCCATTACAACAGACCAGAGTTGTTCTAGCGACCTTAGCTTAAACTAAACCGTATCTCATGCATAAACAAATTGTTTTCTTTCTGCTAGTTTGATTTCTGAAATGTATTGCATACATAATGAGCTTGTTTGATTTCTAACAATTTGATTTCTAAAACGTGTTTTAACATGCAACTTTTTTTATTTCTGTCACGAGTTTCAGTTCTAAACGAATGTTACACCTAAGCAACTTATCTGCTTTCTTCCTGTTTCATTTCTAAAACGTATTGCATACATAATGAGATTATTGGATATCTGACAATTTGATTTCTAAAATTGAACTTATTTCAAGCGTAAGTAACTTGTTTGAGTTCTAGCCGTATTTCACACATAAGCAACTTTTCTGCTTTCTTCCAGTTTGATTTCTGCCACCAGAAGATTTCATACATAAGCAACTTGTTTGATATTTGACAATTTGATTTCTAAAACGTATTTCATACATAAGCAACTATTTTGCTTTCGGTCAGGAGTTTGAGTTCTAAACTGTTTTCAAACATAAAAAACCTGTCTGCTTTCTGACAATTTTGATTTCTAAAACGCATTATTAATTAACTAGTTTCATTTATGACAATTTGTTTTCTAAAACGTATCTCATACAAGTAAGCAACTTTTCTGCTTTCTACCAGTTTGCCGTTTCTAAAACATATTGCACGTGAATGTTCTATATCCGTGCACGGTCCTGTATTCTTTACCGACACTCACCGTATCCCGGATCATTCAGCTGCATTGTAAATCGTGTAAAATGGTACATTCTGAAAAGGAAGAGTAGAATGTTAAAACAGAAAGTCAACATGATACCCGAGTTCGTATACATTATTAATCCTTTGCGCCCCAAGCACGACAAATGTGTTGTTAAATTCTCCCAACTGAGTTCCATACTTCCTATATAAGCAGTTTGGAAGAATTTGGCATTTCCACTTCCACAGCTTATTTCACTTGATCAATTCTTTGCTTCTCATTACCAGTTCTATTGTTTTGCTTGAGTTATGTAAGGAGAAGTTAGAAGATGATAATTTGCCTGGGGCTGTAAGGGTTAATGGACTCACAGTCCTAATGTCCTTTTTTGTTAAGAAAGTGTGAATGAAGTAGTTTTACTTAATGTTATTTAATATTGTTTAAATTTGCTTAATATTCATCGAGAAATAAAATAAATAAAATTAAAAGAAAAATATTGATGTTGTATTCAAAAATTGGAAAACAAAGTGACTTCAAACATACTTTTTTACAACTTTATATGTGTCACGAAACACATGCACACTTCCAATTAATCATAAAATTAATGTCCCCAAAAAAATTATCTATGATATATGTATAAATGAATAGTACATTTGGGTTTTCCCCTCTCTGGCTTTGTAGTTCATTATGTAACTCATGTTAAAATTTTTAACTAGGATAATATTGAATTCATAAGATAGAACAATGAAGGAATTCACTCTGAAATCTCTATTTTGGGTATACTAAACTAAAAATACTATGTGCAACAAAATAGAACAGGTAGAATTTCATCACGATATAACTGTGCTGAACAATCTGACTGTCACATATTGAAGGAATTCATCAGTCTAAATAATTATAGCATGTAGTATAAAGGTTAAATCTTAGTAAAGGTATAGATTTTATTAGTAAGTTAGTAATACATGACTTACTATAACAGCTCAAATTTACAACATATAAGAAGTACTCAGAATGATATTGTATGTGGTCTTCTTGAGACCAGCTATTTAAATTCTTTAATAAAATAAGGTCAAATACTGGTTGGGTTATCCAGGGAAAAACCCTGAAAGACAGGATGTCACTAGAACTAAACCCATTCAGTGTGAGAGAGCAGAAGTAAAGAAACATTTCAGAAGCAGTTAATTGTAGAAAGGAGACAAAAAGTAAACTATTTCAGTTTAATATGTTTTACTTTCAGTAGCAAATTATATCAATGACATATGTAAATGTTAGAGACAAATGATATACAAAAGAATATCAACTCTGAATGCTTAAGCGCCACACATTATCTTAAGACAGAAACTAAAAATGTCGTAAAAAACGAAATTTGTTGAATAATTAATGCCAACTCCGGTCTTTGTCTCGTATTGCCTGGTAAATATCAACAAGTATAGTCCACACTAAAATGAAAGCTCATTTGCCTGATCTTATTACATTATTAGGAATAAATAATAGCTCCTGGAGACTTTTAGAACTTCGTAAGTTAATGATTTAAGTTTAATAATAGTTTTCATTGGAGGTGACGTCCTTTAAGGTTTTATTTACAGGATCTTGAAACGTACAAGGGCTTCAACTCAACTTTGCCACACATAAATTGATAAAACTAACAGCAGATTTTGCCAACTGCAGCACAAAGAAAAACAAATCAACATTGTAGAATGGAGCTAAATCTTCAATCAGTAACTCTGATTCAGTATAAATTGTATAGTTATCTGTACTTTCTCGTAGGATAAATCATAAAAACAAAAACACAATAGCATTACTACATTTACTATAACTACAAGTAAAATTATTGGTCAAATTTACCTTCCAATAATCCACTTGTAGATTGTAGAACTTCTGATATGCTGAAAGTGCTGGTTAGAGGTAAATTCAGAGAAAGGATTAAGAAAAGAAATCGTACAACGATTCTACTTTACCATGCACTCTTCTACGATGGAGGGAGAGCTGATGCATGTCAGAATTAATAACTTTAGTGCCTAATTTTATACCCCAGAGATTTCCGTATTCTAATAAAACACATATGTCAAAGTGTTCTAAACATAGAAAAAAAAAGTTCTGTAATTTCCGTCAAACGGATTATACGGGGGTTCAGTTATATTTAAAGTTACCTTTTGGAAACTCTTCGAGCAACAGGTGATAATGGCCCAGTCTACAGTAAACGGTAGGATGTACTCTCTTGCCGTCCCGCTGTAGCTCCTCTTCAAAAAAACGAACTCCCTAATATTTTGAGACACAGATAAAAGCTCTGCTAGTTTCTTTCAATCTGGGATAACACGTGGTTGTTAGATTTCAATGCCAAATTATGTAGTGCAAACATGCCCTGATATCAGTGTTATGAAAATCACTAGGCCAGCATAAATCTCAGACGGATTTGACCTACGTTTTGAGACCGTCCAGAAAAGTGAATCCTTACCTTTCGCAGAACAGCTTGATGTGTTAGATTCGGCAAAGAAGGGTCGCAAATGGGGTCCTGTAGTCGTAGAAAACCAAATAATCGGCTGCAACAAGGATTAAGGTCAGTGTTAAACCAGCGAATTGAAAGCTGACTTGCATAAAATGAAACGAAATTTTTCATAAGATACCTATCATAATTTGACAGCAATTCTTTCTCTCGGTCACTCAGGACTTCCACTTGCGAAACCATCGAGCATTTGCTCCAAGCTTAAACTCCAACAAAAATCTAGGCCAACAATAACAGCATCCAATCTTTCGGTGACAGGGTGGCTGACAGAATTAAATTTCACGCTAACAACAATAACAAAAGCCTGAAAAGATAGTACGATAAATGTGGCTGGAAACCCTTCCAGTCACTTTATTTCTAGTCAACGCCTTCACAGAGAAGAAGCATAGTTTCCAAGAATGCACCTGGAATTCCTCAACTGTTTCACAGTGATCATAAAATCCAGCAATTCATTGTAAAAATTCATTACAATCCACGACCAACTCAGCCACCGCGGGAGGGGAGAGAGAGAAGCAGCCACGCTTCGCCTACAAACACAACTACACCTGGTCTTGGCCTATCAAATCACGCTAACTCACTCACGTGACCAACTCCCACAATGCAACGTGATTTGCCACTGTTTGAAACAATTTGAAAAGTAGAAACTGTGAGCGTGGGAGGGTGGGGTTGATTAAAAGATTTCTGGCTTCCGAATTGAAGCTTTGCACTCAAAACAAAATATTTTTGAAACGAAAGAACGTCCTTTCCACGTAATACAGGAAAGATCATGTCGCCATGGACACTGCCTTATCCGTAGGAAAGGCACGGCAACTCCAATCCAAAAACTTTTTTAACTCATCCGGCCGGAAATGATAAATCACATCCGCGCCGGGCCGGTTTAGGACAGAAAAAAACAAATGATACTGATAGTTATAAATCTGCCACAATAAAAATAATTCTAATGTATATACATACATATGAAAGTTAAAAATACTTGCTGTACTAGGGTCTCCTTTCGTCTTTATCGTTGAGATAAATAAGGTCTGGCGTTCATATTAGAAGTGAAACGCTAAAACGTTTTGCGTGAATCGGTGAAACTGGCATGTCGCACTTTGAAAACAATCTGTTTTTGATGATGAATATTGATAAGTAATTTCCTTTTATTTTGCCGGCACTTTTAAATCCGGCATGTCACGAAATGCGTTTGCCAACTTATTTAGGATTCATTTCAAATCATTTATTGAACTAATTTCTTCAAATCACAACCGCATGAGAAATTATGTACGGCAACTCGGTCACGATATCAGTTTTATCACGAAACACAAAGTAGCTGTTTCCGTGGTGAACGAATATTGAACCCATTCAAAGCAAGTGAATTGGGGATCAAAAAATATGCTTTTAGTCTGATTCCTGTTCGAGAACCAAATTTAAAATTAATAATGAGTAACAGAATATTTATATCGGGTCTTCCGAATCTGACATTAATCACTCACACAGTTTTCAACTTCGGCAAACATGACATGCAAACATCATGCAAATCAACGGCTTTACAAGACAGAAGGGTTTTTAAAAATAAAAATGAGCGTATTTATTACTTTTTTTTATCCTGCACTCTGCATGCTGGTCTTGAAACGGACGTGAGGGGAGTTTGTGGTCATATCACGGAAATAATCGATAAGTGGACTAAGAGCTAGTTACGTCATAACTTGAAAAAAAAGGATGTATTATAAAAAGGAACAAATTATAACAAAATCTTGCATAAATAAATATACAGGCATTGTACGGATTTTGTACTTAAAAATACCAGACTTTATATAGACTTTTTCTTTCTTTTCTGCGTTTTCCAAATTCAAATTAGGTCAACTTAAGGTTACCGTATACCTTCAGGGGTGTTTTGCGTCAAAACGATACAGTGCATCTGTCTTAAACCGTAGATAC
>JAOCPT020474913.1:0-12881 GCA_026546935.2 Palythoa grandiflora
GGAAAGGACTCTTAAGGAACGCAGAGAAAATTTTATAAAACAATTATTGAACATTAATGTTAATTTTAGAAACTTTATTTTATTATATACTTTCTTTGAAAGATGATTCCATTTTTTATGTTACTGTTAAGTTCATTACAGATATTGTGGAGAGTTTTTTTATCGAAAATTTGAAAGTAATAGTTTATATCTAAATAGCTAATTCTCTTTTATATCTATTGGTTACACACTGATGTAAATTAATGTTGTCAAAGTGCCAATAAACCAATATTGTTGTTGTTGTTATAATTGTCGCTTTGACCGCTCGCAACTATTTCTATTTTTTTCTATTAGACAATGCAATTGTTAATATAGGAAGTTTACACACTTCGCTAAGCTAAACTCTAGCGTTCACCCTCGAACCTTGGTGGTGCATTAGCATAGGAGCTGGTGCTTATCTCCGGTTTATGGAGTGAGTTATGAGGGACTTTAAGCGAAGACAACGACGTCTCAGAAAAATATATTTTTGATCATCTCTTTACTGTTTTCTGTTGGTCATTGGGGTTTTATTTTCTCAACCTTAAGCTTCGTGAAAAGAAAAGAGTTAAAAGTTCTTCCTTGAAGGTAACAAAATACCGAGAATATTTTTCTTATCACATCCTCGTGGTCTCCAGAACTGTAAAACAGGTCTTTTCACATTCTGTTTTTAGCGACAAGTACGTGCAGGGCCTCTTCACATGCACTCGAGTTGTCTCGGGGGTAAAGGTTATTTCGTGGGACAGAGTCAAAACTGGCCCTCTTCACATGCAACCAAGTTGTCTGGGGGATAAGGGTTATCTAGGGGGATAGGGTTCAAACTGGCCCTATTTCACATGCACACGAGTCGTCTTGCGGATAAGGATTATCTCGAGGGATTGGGTCAAAATTGGTCCTATTACACATTCACCCGAGTAGTCTAGAGGATAAGGATTATCTCAGGCATAGGGTCAAAACGGGCAAGCTTCAGGTACACCCGAGTTGTCTTGGGGGTAAGAGTTATCCCGGTTGGCAGGGTCGAAACTGGCCCTGTTTCACATTCACCCAGGTTGTCTCGGGGGTAAAGGTTATCTTGAGGGAAAGGGGCAAAACTGGCCCTGTTTTACATCAAAAATCATTTACTGAGCGCTCGCGTTCGCCATTTTGCATGCGTTCATTCAAAACCCTCGTCCCTATCCCCTGAAACGATTCGGGCTATGTAAACTGTTCACATGAGAACTGGAGTTGTTTCGGCCGTATGTGAATGTCTCGGTTTCGAAATAGGGGAACTGTATGAAAACTTCGTCCTGCCCAAAATAACTCGCTTCATGTGAACAGTTCTGATACGTTGCAGGCTAGCTCGCAGCAGACGTTGGTCCCCTATTTACTGACCTCGTAAGGATGAAAAGTTGAGTCAACATTTGGCAGAAAGAAGGTCACACATACCGTAACGTATTTGACCTCCTTTATTCTGGTCTCCAAGCAAATCAAGAGTAAGCAAAAAACTTTATTTCTCAAGATGACCGAATCCAAAAAGCAACACGCCGTCCCAACGGAAAGGAGGCTAGTGCTCAGTCTATGCGCATACATAACATCTCTCCCCTTCTGTGGTAAAACTACAAGTTCCCAATACAAAAGCTTAACATTTAACTTTTTTATTTTAAGGAAAATGTTTCAGTCCTGCAACGGATCTATTCAATGCAGATCATTTTATCTCTAACGAACAACAAAAATATTACCTTTACTAGATCGACCACGCACACTCGACAAAGCAGGAATTTGAACCTGGGCCCAAGTGACTGAAATGGGGAGATCCTCCCACTGCGTAAACCGTGCCGCCACTTAGATACTTCGAGAATTGATTTGTTCATTTTTAAGTACAGCGAACACAACCTGTGTGACTGTCACGATGGCTGTAGGTTATCACTGACATAAAATTCAATTATACATAAAATGCATGATAATATTGAAAAAGAAATGAAAAAGATATTTATGCCGATTTGAGGCTGGAATTTTAAGGCCCATATAAAGGAACGTAACATTGTTGGACCCAAACGTGCGTCTGTTTGCATGAAACGACAACAATGTTGTCACTAATTGGCACTTGTTGCGTATTGTTTGAAGCTGGTAAAGCTTTGGGTCAACAAATCTCAACATTTTTATTGTTCTGTGATCGGCGAAGCGTAGCGCAACACTTTTGCGCCTGTTTGCAACAACAATGTTGGCCTCGTGCACACATCTGCGCGCGCGCATTAAAAGATTACTGTACCAAAATGTATCGCTCCTTCAGGCAATCATCTAAAGGCACGCGTGTTACACGAGTCAACTTGCAACAACGATTTTCCGCGCAACACCATGTCGTGGAAAATCATTCTTCGTGTAACAGATCACGGGGGACCATTTTCTGCGCAACACTGGGCACGCGCAACATGTTGCGAGTATTTGAATTGGTTTCAAAAACTCACAACACAATACGCAACATTGTTGCGCGGAAAATCGTCGTTGCGAGTTGACTGGTGTAACACGACCTTTTTAGACAATTGCCAACAATGTTCGGAGTTGTTGCGTTGGTTTGCATGCGCCACTCAGCAATTTCCAACAAATCCCAACAATGTTGATTCAACAATGTTGGTTCAGCAATGTTGGTTCAGCAAGTTTGGTTCAGCAATGTTGGTTCAACAATGTTGTTTCAACAATGTTGGTTTAGCAATGTTGGTTCAGTGATGTTGGTGCAACAATGTTGGTTTATTAATGTTGGTTCAACAATGTTGTAACTTGTTGTGTCCGTTTGCATGAGTGTTTACAGACATTAGATCCTAGTTATCACGAAGTTTAAGGGCAATGAGAAATAGTAAGGAAGATTACATTTGTAGACAGCAGATCCCTCGTTCCCACTCTCTTTGCCACTCCCCGTTCCGTACGGTTGGGGAAATAATGCTGATATTACAGAAAAGTTTGCTATCTGTTTAAAAATGGCTTCTCGATCCATTTCAAAAAATAAATGAAGATTTTTCAGGAAGTCAGGCAAGGACAAAATGCAAATCTCAACGGAAATTTTGGTGTTTTGCAAGCTTTTCGTATTTATATATACTGTAGGGGAGCTTTTAGGCTTTTGTCGAATTGTGCAAGCATAATTTTTGGCGTAACTTAGGAAAAAGAGCGCAATTTCTTGAAAAAACACTGCCAGAGCATAATTTGGATATTTAAGCACTTGTTTGAGTATGAAAGACGGCGGCGTGGTTGGCGCAGTGCCTTTTGAGTATGAAATTAAATTTTCTGGCGTTTTCTGCTCGCATGCAAGCGGTTTCTAGCTTGGTTTTTCCTTGCTGTACTTTACCATCCAGCATTTTCTTGTATTTTGAGGGATTGGGATTAAATTTCAGTGGGGATTGCTAGCAGACCGAGGCCAACTGTTAAATATTTAAGCCATAAACCATACTTTTCTGTGGGTTTACCGGCATAATAAACCACGCGGGAGTGTTGCATGGGAGAACACGAAAAAAAGCTTGCAAATCCCGAGCCGAAGGCGAAGTTTTAAATTTTTATTTAACATTTGAAGATTGGAATGACGCTGCAACAGAACTCGAGTCAGTATCGTGATTGCGGAAAAGGATCTTGGCAGTGTTTTCGGCATTGTGTTTAAACGGAATTGGTAAACGACTTAATCCGCGGGTGAGATGACTCACGGCGGCGAGGTTGGTGCAGTGGTAAGATCTCTGCCTTCCAACCACAAGGTCCCAGGCTCGATCCCCGGCTCAGCCGAGTGTTGAACATTTGAGTGACCTTCTTTTCCGCCAAAGTTGACTTAGCTTTCCATCCTCACGAGGTTGGTAAAATGAGTACCAGCTTCTGCTGGGGGCTAACCTGTGATGGATTAGTGTCCCGTCCAGGGGCAGTCAATGACTCTCATCCGCTTAACACTGACAGAAACCGGAGATAAGCACCGGCTCCAATGGGCCACTTTGGCTCGTAAAAGGATTTAGCTAGAGATGGGTCACAAGTCACGTGCACAAGCAGCCCTTTGATTAAACTAAGCTAGACGAAAAGTCTTAATTTTGCAGTACGACACTGATAGCCGGTTTGCACACCGTACGTTTTTTCCGTTATCGTCCAATGTACATAAATCTGATTTAACGGATTTTTTCAATTCATAGAAAACTATATTTCGTCGAATATATTTTAATTTCGGAAAACAAAAACTTTTTTTATATCGAAACCTACCAGCATGTTTGCCTTCAGAAAGTAACTTCAAAACTTGAAAGTGTTTGTTTGTTTGCCTTCAGACTAACTTCAAAACTTCTTCACCCAACCCCCTTCCTCTCCGTGGTAAAATTGATTTAATGGTGTTTACTGTTTACTGTAGTTAAACCGTCTGGACAAAATGGTTGTGATTCTCACGTGTTTGCTGTTTTTATTTGTCACTCTTACGAATCAGCTTTCTTAAAATCTCTCCTAAAATCAATATATTGATTTTCAATAGACCCTTTCACGGTTAATGTTACGCATACATAACTTTTGATAAATTTAGAGTAGCGAAAATGCAATCGATATCAGTGGAAAGAGCTCCTAAAAATTACGAAATTTACCATTTTGATAGTGATAGGCCGAAAACTCGCAAAATATACAGCTCCGTAAAATTGCCAAATTTTACAGACATTTATGTATGTTTGGCCTTTAGGGACATGAACTTGCCCCCAACATACAATACTCTGTAAAAAATAGCGATTTCGCATGGCCATCTCTTCAACAACGTAAAAGGGTCTATTCTAATTGAATTGCTTTCAGCAGATCCTATTGTAAATTTCAAATTCTACATATAAAACAAAATAGTTACTACTTACTTATCTGCAGTGAATTTTTCGCAGCTTTTTGGCTTTGACATCCTATGTGCTAAGATTCATTTTATGAATAAATAGCTAACCTTCTTGAATAATTAAATCTGCGCTTTGCTCTCTTGAAGTTTTATGTGGTCGTCCAAACACTAGCTTGGATATTACTGGGATGAACCGATACATAATTATTATTCTTGAAGAAATAACAACTTTTGTGCTTTTTTCTAACACTACTTTTTTGTCTTTTAGTCCTTTACTTTTTAAATAGGGCCATCCCCACGTAATTCTCTGTTTGCAGTCGTTTTCGACAGAAAAATAGTGTCCATCGGTGCATGGGTAACAAAAAAAGGAGACTTTATATAGCTTTCATGTGCAGATGTATTGCCTTTTTTAGAATAAAACATCGTTCTGCATATATGTTTCCTTTAAAATCAAAATTCTAAGCTTGAAAAACCCCTTTGCATAGTATGTTCGTACGTTTCATCCATCAGAAAACATTTATAATTTGGTTATGCACTCGCAGAATCATAGTTACTGGAGTCAGGCGGCTGGCGCGCCGTCGGTTTTCTGAGGAGATGGCGAACGGTACAAGTTTTTTATCTTCGTTTACGCGTCATTTTAAAACATAAAATTCAATGAACATTTCATCAACAAAGACAGTGGAACGTCTGATGTTATTTTGTGAGACTTGTTCTATTTTTCTGTCACTTGGCAAGTAATATAAACATCGGTATCGGTCAGTTTCTCATTTTCATACATTTAATAGAGCTCACAACGTTATTGTTGAATTGGATGCTTTTCAAAACGACAATAGGTACGAAGAATGAATTATCATATAAATGACTAAAAACAGTTGCATATACATGTATTAAAATGGCGTATTTATCCAGAAAGACAAATTTTTCGACTGAGACGAAATACACGAATTATTCGTATAGATAAATACGGAGACAAACTAAAATCTCACAGTTAACAGACCACTATAATTGTTCGTCTATTTAGTGCGTCCAAAAGGCGCACTAAACAGACGAATTAATATTATTCGTGTCATACAAATATTCGTCTTTCTGGATAAATACGGCCATTTATGAACAATTTTGTCTCACTTTCTTAGTATTGAATAAATCAGGGTTTTTTTTTCAAAACTTGAAAATTTAGGGTCCGTCAGACGACCGTAAACAGATAATCAAGTGGGGATAGCCTTCCGGCTTAAGATAAACTAAAAAAACTTGTGCGTACGTAGAAAACTGTCTATATATTAATATATTTAACTGCGATAACTTTATATATTGCCCAGCGTTTGTATAATTTCTTGTTAAGTAGTCTGTTTCTTTTTCGGAGTTTTGAAAATACAATCTGCACGTAATAGGGAGACTATAGCATCACTGCCTCGCTTCTTCCTTCCATTTTTTTGCCTTCATCAGTTTAATTCTCAACGTTTCGATTTGTCTATCTCGAGCTTCTATTTTCTTGTTCAGCTGATATTCTTTCTGAAGTTCGCGAGTGTAGGATCCTTCTGCATCAAGTTTCTTCTTCTCCCAGCTATCGATGTCTGCCTCTTTGTCTGCGAGAACTTCATTTACATTTCTCATCAAAGCTCTGTATTCCCCGAGCTTCTTGTCTCTTTCTTTTCGCAAATCATCGGTCATATCTACAAGTTCAATTTCTTTCTTCGCCCTGTTCTGCAAGTAGATTTCTCTCCTCTCTAACTTTGCCTCTAGCGTGTTAATAACGTGGTTCGCCTCTGCTAAAAGCCTTTGGAAATCAGTATGGTCGAAATTCAGTTTTGAAGCAAGTTTTTCCTGCCGGATCTTAAGGTCAATTTTCTCGCGTAACTTCCTTACGTTTTCTTGTTGAGTGCTTTCACAGTACGCTCTCGCGTCACCGAGTTGCTTTGGGTGATCCCGCGGCAAAGCTTTTTGAAGTGAATTAATATCCAAGCTTTCGTTATTTTCCCTTACCCAATTGCACACTCTTGTCTGTCGTTCAAAAGGTTTGTATAAATCGACATCTTCAACCGCATGTAGTTTAGTCTCACTTTTGTACAAATCTTTTTTCCAGGAGCTCAAATTGTCGTTGATAATATACTTTGAATCGTCGTTTATCGCTTGGCGAGGGGCAAAGTTATCGGCAGGATGTTTCGCGTCGACAATTCCATTTCTAATCGCCTTGTTTTTCTTTTCCTTCTTTGTTACCGCCTCCAATTCGTTTTCAGCGTAAACAATTGTCCACTCTACGAGTTGTTTTTCAAGCGATGGCACAGTCACAGCTCGGGGCAACGACTGATTTTCCTTGCTACGAATTCGTGTTTGTTCGAGGCTCTGGGCATGAGGAGATGGCTTCATCAAGTTTTCATTATGACAAATAGAAGGGAAAAGTCCCTGCGATGTGCTTGCCATTTTTTAATCCGTGAATGAACAAGCTGCAGTCGCCTGCTTTGTAAAACTAATCACCATGAACAGACCTAACAAAAATTTCCATGAACTTTAACACGACGAAACACGAGATGGCCACTTAGGCTGTAAACGTATCAGTGTTGTGAGCGAATGTCGTTAAAAATCTAATTCTCACCCCGTTTTAAGACCGAGAGCACAAAAATTATCGATGGCCATTATCGAGTACGCAGTTACTGACAGCTGTGTGAATAGAGTGTTAAAAACACAATAAGAAAACATGCCGCATTTTAAGTAAATTTAGATTTCCTGTGTTTACAAAGACAGATCCTTATTACTTCATGCGTCATTCAATCCGTGGTGTTGATGTTGCTATGCAACAATGACCATTGACTTTAATGTGATTGCAAACAATTGTTCAGAAACTGAAATCCCTTTAAAATTTAAAAAACGTAACAAGTAAAACAATATCAAAATTAGACAAATTAGTAACACACTAATTTTTCTAAACAAAGCGGATGAGATCAGTTGGCCCGAACTGTCTCACAGTTACAACTAAAGTTGACTATTAAAGTGATAAATAACGTCTCAAGTTTAGGTTTGTCTTGCACGGAAAAGAAAAAGTGGAAAGCAATTTCAAAGTTGAAATTTTAAATGAAATAAAAAGAAAGCTAGTTATGGCACCCACTGCTTTCGGTTTTGAAGATGAAAATAAACGTTGTGAAAAGAATAGTGTTTTGGATTGCAACACAGACAGCACCACCGACTCCGAGGAAACTGCATTGGCTGAAGCAAAACAAAAGACCCAAATGATCGAGGAGAGGTTTCAAAAGTTCAAAAAGGAACACAGGACAAATAAACGTTTGGTGCGTAAAGTATTTAAGATTGCTGTCGGGAACGCGAAAGAAGCAATAGTCACCGCGCGATCTGAAAGTGTTGCGAAAGTTCGAGAAAGCCGTGCAATGAAACGACAAGAACTCGCAAGGCGCAGAAAAATGGAAGCTCTTTCAAAAGAACGTAGTTCAACAAGATGTACAAGCAGGAACTCTTACAGCTATAGACCGATGTCGGGAAACCAAAGTACGCGCATCACGCCCGACATTTCATCATCTCTTCTTGCAAGCGGTTTCCTGGGGAATCGCAATATGGAGCAAAATCTGCAAATAGACTTACAACGTCCGGTTAAGGCAAAAAAACGAAAAAACTCGGAAAAGGCTCGTGTTGCCGCTTCGTTCAGAAGTAAATCATGTGACACTGGCCAGCCCAATCTGCGACCAGCTTCTGGAAGGCGGATGTCCGACCAATGCAAAGTAAATTGGCTGACACTCGAGCTTCGCAACCTTAAACTTTCCGAGCAAGTGCAAAACCTGTCTGTTGCATTCAGAAAAAAGAAAAGTTCTGACTTCCAACTTTATCTCGAGTTGGAAAGAGAGACAAAAAATTACAAAACCGTGGTGAAACAGGCTAGAAAAGTAGTGCTTGAACAAGAAAAGATAGAGGCGAAGAGACGAAGTGAAATGGAAAAAGAAAGAATGAAAAATGAAGATCTCGAGTGTTTAATGTGTAAACAGGAAAGGGAAACGGAAGAAAAACGGAAACGAAGAGAATATGATAAAATGTTGCAAAAAAATTTCCAAGATTCAGTCTTTAATACTAGCGTATCGAGGGCTAAAATATTTTCTTATTTCCCACTGCTTGTTATTTGCAAACCAGGAGAAAAATCAAAGGTTCGTCATACAACCCATTGTCCCTACAAACACAGGAAAATACCATGTTGGTCATTGCAGGAATTTCAGAATTAGGCAAAGGTTTGGGTGTGACGTGAACAAATGTTTGCAATTTGAGAAAACCTAATTTTTGCGATGTGAAAAAGTTTTATGCGATGGGATTACGTCACAGAAAATAAGTGACAATGGCAAATTTTCATACGGACGAGTTAATTATCCAACTAATTATTGCATTCTCTGTGTGACTTTGCATATTCAGAACAGTTAGGTTAGAATTTGATTGTTTTGTTTAATCAGTTAATGCACAAAATTGATTCAGCGAAGGGCAAAAATTGTGTTTTGTTGTAGGAACTTTTTTCTTGCAGATTTTCCAAAAAATTACGAAAAAAATTGCACTCTGGAGAAAATGAAATCCTACTCCATAAAAACAACAAGTCAATGAATTTAAAACTCTAATCAAGGACTGAAACTTTTGCTTTAAAATAAATCTTAATTTGTGTCGTTTCAGCCGATCGAAAATATGATCTTGTTCGGATGTCGTGTAGGACATAAAAATTGCAATTGTGCTTTGCGTTGAAATGTGAGCCAGATGAAGGACTATAAAGGGTTTTACACCATTAGAGCTTGTCTACCAGTATCACGAACGACCGAGTTCGCGAGCGAGTGAAATAACACGAAAAACCAATCAATCGATATCAAGAAAGTTAACACTTTTGTTCCGATCAAGCAGTAACGCTAAGCTTGACCGGTTCCGTCTCTGTGCTCAGTTTAGCCGAGTAGGTTTTGGAAAGAGTGTAATATCCAGTGCTGAAATCGATTTGTGGACGGACTGGGCAGGCGAGCGATTGAGCGAGGATTTTGTGCATACATAATAAATTGGTCAGCGGCAACCGTCCTGACTGAATGCTTTCTAGCCTGCGTAGCAAGCGTTTATCGAAATTTTGGACGCGCGGGAAATGGCTAAGCAAAAAAATGGAGAGATGGTCACCCATTTCCCACGCATCCAAAATTTCGACAAACGCTTGCTAAGTAGGTTACATGCTTTCCGACTTATGCTTTACCTAGTTTTTTTTGCTGTTTTTTTCGACAAAAGCGAGGAAGCTAGTTTTAACAGTTTTACAATGTCAAATGCTAATTTAATTGTTGGTAGAGAATATTTATCAAGTTGAATATCAAGACGGAGACAATGCGCTTTTATAAGTTTCAGATCTGTTGTGTGCAAAATCGTGTCGTGTTCCCCAATGGACGGCCCACACAGTCGATGAGACATGATAGAAAAAGATAACGTATACCCGGCAAAACCTTTGACAACCAAAGCACTCATAATACAGAGACATTACAGCCTACTCACTTATTTTATCAACTGAGTACGTTGGTCAACGATGATTGCTCAATGATGATCGCAGATTAAACTAAACCAGACCGGCGCCCAACGAAGCATAACATTGTTGCTGAATTACTTGCCACATCAAGTCTGCAATGATAAAGTCGAATGGATCGCCCACTGAAACAAACAATCTGCAATTTTAACTTCTCAGATGTGAAAACGCATACATATTTTTTGTATTGTTTTAATTTCTGTGTTTTCAATTCATTATTTACAAAGGATCTTAACCGTATCCCGACTTTAGCTGTATCCTCTGAGTTGCTGTTCTGTCAGATACTTTTTAGAGTTATCTCTCAGATACTTTTTAGCTTTATCACTGGCTTATAATGTAGCGCAACCATTTTCAGCTCGCAGCACTTCACTAACCGCTAGTATAATTTCTTTATCGCACAATCTAGGGTAGATAAAACAATACAGTGAAACTAAAAGATTCATTCAAACTATTAACATAACTTACTTACATCTCTTCCGCTCATTTGATCCTCTGGAGTTGGTTATTTTTCGCCTTTATGACTTAAAAAAGTCCTGCTCCTGCTCTCATTTTGAGGTAAAAAAAACACTTGAAAACATCTGCCTAAAACTGAAATAGTCCGTGCATTTAAGGCCCAGGTTGGAAGAGTGTTTGAAAAAGGCGGGAAACGTGCGTCGCAGAACCAGAGACAATAATGCCAGCAAGGTGATTGGTTGAAAGTAGGCGGAGCTTTTGATTTTTGAAGAGTATTTGAAAAAGGCGGGAAACATGCATCGCAGAACTAGAGACAATAATGCAAGCAAAGTGATTGGTTGAAAGTAGGCAGAGCTTTTGAAGAGTGTTAGAAAAAGGCGGGAAACGTGCGTCGCAGAATCAGAGACAATAATGCCAGCAAAGTGATTGGTTGAAAGTAGCCGGAGCTTTTGAAGAGTGTTTGAAAAAGGCGGGAAACGTGCGTCGCAGAACTAGAGACAATTATACCAGCAAAGTGATTGGTTGAAAGTGTTTCATATCGTTTTTCTCCATTGGACCGATAATAGCGGATTTGAGGTAGAGAAGATTCTTACTTATTATACACTTACGTTTTTCATTTTCTTATCTACGCTCGTCGAAAATAATCGGTTGCATGCCCGCACCGGGACAGGAACCCACGTTTCCTTATATACGGTCACAGTTTGGACCCGAGTCGTTTCGATACAAAAACTGAAGCCGTTTCATCACCAACGCTTCTGATAAACTAAAGAAATGGCAAATACGTCCATTAAAAGATGTTTGATATCGGGCAGCGAAGATCCGGCGAACAGGGATCAGACAAAACAGCGAAATACTGCAAAATGCACTTGATTCAATTGGTTTCAATTGCGAAAGCAAGTTTTACACGTAACTGACGGCTCTATAATATATAATGTTGCCCAATAGATGTAGCGTTAGCATTACTTTTATATTGATTTAATATTTTAATTTTAGTAGGCTGTAGACACTGTCCCACCTGTGCTACCAGGCGATCCCAGTTTGCACGGTACACTCTTTTTTTTATAAGAACAACGGGGCTAAAATTTTTCAAAACTTAAGCACAATTTAAGAATAAGGTCGGGCTGAGGCTTGATAACTAGGAAAATTTTTGCCGTAGAAAATTGACTAAAACTTAGCGATACAGCATAAAACATACAAAAGATTCACTGTAAAGACTGCCAGGTAGTTCGCCTCTAAATTCAGCCGTACAAAACATGTGTGGCGCAAGGCGTTTCATTTTCCAATACCTTGTTTTATTTTGCTTTTCTTCTATCAAAATCGCTTACAGGAATAAGAACAATTTAAGAACAAATTGAGGATGAAGTCGCCAAAAAATTAAGAATAATGAGCCTCGGCAAAATTTACTGGTTCTTATAACAACAAAAGCGCGTATGTTAATCCTCAATATTAGTTACCCCTAGCTTTAAGTGGCAAATTATAGGACAAAATTATCGGCTTGCATACTTGAATGTACATCTGGATTGGGTTGTTTAAAGGCTGCTTAACATTAACCCTGGGTTTAGCCAAAACTCAAGTAGCAATTTATTTCTTAACCCTTTCAGCCCCAGGCAACTTATCAACATTAACTTCTTCTTTCATAACTCAAACAAAATAATATAACTGGTAATGAGAAATAAGGAATTGATCAATCGGAATCGATAAGCTATGGACATTGAAAAGCGAAATTCTCTCAAACTGCTTACATAAAAAGTATGGAGTTCAGTTAGGAGAACTTACCATCATATCATTTGTGTTTGGGGCTTAAAGGGTTATGGAAAGGTTAACGGCTCTATAAAATATTATTCAGATTTTCTAAGGAGAAATTTGCTAATTACAGCTGAAAGAAGTCCCTGTACAAGGTTGAAAATAAGACCATCCATTACAAATTTAACCCAGGATTGGTATTAATCAGATTTGAATACCGTATTTCCTCGAATAAACGCCGCGGCGTTTATTAAATTTTTCATGATTTAGGTGCGGCGTGGCATTTATTTCAAATACTGTTTATTTTTTAAAACAACCAACCGTAACTTTACTTTAAAAAGTAGAAAAAATGATACAGTT
>JAOCPT020475007.1:0-12881 GCA_026546935.2 Palythoa grandiflora
GGGTGGGGTGGGATCCAGCACCAACTATCCACAATAGGGAATTTAAACCTTTTGAATAAAAAGGTTTCAAGCAACCGTTGACGAAAATTCTGCTGTCGTCGGATCAATAAATGACCTAATTGGCTTTAAACAGAAAAACTAGCGCAAAGTCATATTTTAATTTATATATATTTAGCTTCAGGAATTGACATTGTAACCGGAGAACTCTTGAAGGTGGATTCCGAAAACACTGTCAGCGAGCTTGAGATACTTTTTAACGCGATCTGGGAGAAAGAACAGTTCCCGGCCGAATGGACCACAGAGGCAACCAGTAAACAAGACAAGAAAGGAGATCTGTCCGACTGTAAACACTGGAGAGGAATCATACTACTACCAGTAACAAGTAACATCTTCAGAAGAATTGTGTTTGAAAGTCTGAAGAATAGAGACATTGAGCAATTACGCGGGAAAGAACAAGCCGCATATCTGTGAGGAAGAAGTATCAACGAGCACCTTTGTTCTAAGAAATATAGTCGAAGAAGCTATAGAGTGCAAAGCCTCTTTATATTTGAACTTTGCCGATTTCACAGGAGCCTTTGACAGCATACACAGAGTCTAGAGTTCATGGAAAATAATGAAATGGTACAGTATTCCAGACAAGTTGAATCGAATCATCAAACTACTCCACACTAATACGCAATGTTATGTATCAGACGACGGATGCAATTTAGAATGGTTTAATGTTGATACTGGTGTCAAACAGGGATGTGTTATGGCAGGATTCTTATTAATCCTTCTGATTGACTAGCTACACTATGCGGAAGACAACTGACGTGACAAGAAAAGGTATAAAATTGAAGTTTACCACCTTTGAGAAGATCTAAATTTTGCTGATGATATTGTCCTCATTAGTAGCACAAATGCATACATGCAGGACAAACCTGCTACCAAAAACGAAAATGGGCTAAAACAACAGGTTTGGCGATAAACAAAGAAAAGACCAAAGTACTTC
This sequence comes from Palythoa grandiflora, assembly GCA_026546935.2. Classification (NCBI taxonomy): domain Eukaryota; kingdom Metazoa; phylum Cnidaria; class Anthozoa; order Zoantharia; family Sphenopidae; genus Palythoa; species Palythoa grandiflora. The sequence goes on from JAOCPT020475007.1 coordinate 992, forward strand.
GAATCAATAACAAGAGCAAACAGCCACTTCTTCTTAACAGCGAGTCAATAAAAAATGTCGATGAATCCATATAACTAAGATTAATCGCCAGTAAAAATGTAGGGACCAAAAAAGATATCGCAACAAGAAAGAGGAAAACACAAAGCTGCCTTTATCAACTTTAACCAATCTGGAAATTAAAATGAATTAGCACAAAGATCAAAATCAAAATCTACCGCCCCGAAGCCATGTAAAAGCAGTCCAACTGTACGGAGCAGAGAGCTGGAGAATGACAGAAGTCGACTTGTCAATGATGAGAGGTTTTTGATAACAAGTGACTGAGAAGAATCCTAGCTAAAGATCTATAGACCAAACGTAATATCAAACAAAGACCTAGAAAAGACAACATGAATTCCACAACTGAATTGACAGAGAGATCAAGAAAAGAAGATGGATGTGGATTGGACATAATATACTTCGTATGGATTCAGATGCCAACCCGAAAACAGCTCTCATGTCGGTGGACTCCAAAAGGAAACCGCCGCAGTGGACGACCTGGAGAAACGTAGCTGAGAACAGCAATCAAATAAAGACAAGAGATGGGGTTGGAATCTTGGCATGGCAACAAGCAGAGCGCAGAGCCAATGACCGAGCGGGCTGGAAAGTGGATGTTGTGGCCCTATGTGCCCAACCGTACATAAACAGGATAGATGATTATTGTTTCCGTACGATATATATTGGCTGGCCATTACCAGTCGAAATATCGTACGAAAACAAATTTAATTTTAATATGTTACGTTGTATTGGTTTTCCTATTTAAACCGTTTCGGACACTGATTCTTCCGACCTGGGGCATTTGTAACGCAAATAATACGCGGACTAAATAATTTTTGTAAATCATAAATTTTATTCGTTTTGTTATATTTTGGCTAGCGTAACTCGCAGGAAGAAAGCCGAGTTATAGCACGTATAGAGTTTTTATTGCTATAACCTTGACTGTCCTTCTATTGAATAAAAAAAACTTAAAAAAGCGGAGTTGAGAGTAAGTCGGCCAGTCTGTTTTATTTTCAAAATCAGGATGCTTTCAACACATCTCTTTGTCAGTGACTAGTGATTTAGCTCTTGGCCTCAGCTAATGCAGGTTGTGTCAATTATAAGTCAGACACAATGAAAAATTAAGGGTCCTATTTGTTTCCATCTGGCAATGTTCACGTGTATGTCAGTTATAGAAAATAGAATGATATTGCTGTGAAAAACATAGATTAGGAGATTCTTATCCAACTATTGTCGAGAACAGAGGTAGAACTCATTGACCTGTAGAATAAAGACAGTTCGACTTGACCCAATCCCTTTCTCGAGTGTGTTTCTACAATTCCTGAGAGCAGCAACAATAATTTCCCCAGTTACAAATGGTGGAGAATCTGTATATTATTTGCGTTACACATTAGATGAAGAATGTATGTCTCATTTTTGCAATAATACGTTAAGTATAAGTACCCAAACTCACAAAATCAGTAATAGCTGGTAACTAGCCAGACTAGCTAGCCTTTGGAACAGACTTTAATAGGGGGAGGGCAGGGGGATTAGGGGCCTCAATGCAGCCTATCACCTCAAGCAATACTGAGTTGTTGCAAAGTGTGGGCCCTTGATAAACTAGGTAAAGTTTACAAACTAAGCTCCCCTCTTCAAACTCGAAGAGTAAACACAAATGAATACAAGATATAAAACCCCATATAAATCTACCAGTTACTCAAACAGCAATGTCCATCCAAAAACTTACATTGATGTTATGTTTTACTGCTAATGCAGTTAGCTTGGTAGTTATAACTCGGCTGTCCTGATCGTTACTCGTTACCAGTATCACCTTGTTCCACCGGAAATAGGTGAGAAGTCCTAGCCACACGTTGGCCTGGTCCGAGTAGGGAGGGACGGTCCGCAGGAATGACTGATGTATAACCTGAAGCAAGACAATAAATTGAGTCCGTCATTTTTATTTTTCAGCCACTTGTACTGACAAAAAGACAAGTAGAGCAACTGTGCAGTGAAAGTTTCGATTGACCGCTGCACTGATTTAGTAATTTCTCAATCTTGAGCACAGAAATCTTCGCTTTTAGTTATGGCCGGCCGTCGACAGAGTAACCTCACAGATTGAAAAATGGCGGTAAAATTCATCAAAACGATGCGGCTTTGTAGTTCAAATCCGTTGCATATCTCGTGGGTTATGCGGTAAAAAATAAGTGGCATTCCTAGCTTACCGTTGAAACTGCCTCATGTAAACTGGCAAGATATTTTTGTTTTCCAAAAAAAAAATTTTTCAAAATTTTTATCGAGTCAACTGAAGTACCTCGGGTTCGCCTCAAGCTGGCTACAGGTCTGGATTTAATACAACTTTATATTAAGACGTTTATTGAGGCCATATCAGATTACACATCTATATTCAAATGCATATATTGTATATCCTTGTATAAGTTTTCGTTTTATCAGTAGTTACTAGTTAATTGGTGTAACAGTAGAATTAGTATTAGTTAAAGTTTTAGTATTATTTTATTTTGTTTAGAAGTAGTAGTTGTTGAAATGCTAATTTTAGTATAGTTATAGGAACTTTGTTTGTTGTTGATGTGGTCATAGTTATTTTTGTGTTATTGTAATTCTAAATACATCAGAATATATCAAGCTTACATACAAAAAGCGACGAAAAGCATTTTAAATTTTCAGTTCGATACTGAATAAATTGCTTGTTACAAAGTGAAAATTCGAGGTGTTGAAATACATACTTTACTTGTAGCGCACTACGTGTTGCGAGTCAATGGATAACGCCTCCGAAACCCGCAGTTGAATTTTAACCAATTAAACATTCCAAAAGATTACAGATTAGCAATTCGTATATTATCTCCCAGCTGCACACCTGTTGTGGCCTTAGCATATATTACGTGTGGAAAAAGTGAATTTTCACTCAGCGTGTAAACAACTATTCATTTTATTGCAGATACACGTGTGTGTAAAATAAACTGCGATTACGGCTTCAATCTCTTTTATTTTTATCCCAATATAACCCCAGTCAAAACGACAAAGGTCTCTAATTGCATGTAAACGTCTTCTACAGAAATTTTGTGTTCATCACAACACGATTTTCTGCTGTAAAAAACGTTTGCCTCGATTTAAGAGGTGTTTAACAGCGTAATATTTCCTCTTAAAAACATTCACTAAAATTTGTTCGGCTTTTTGTGTAAATTACTCTGCTTTGTGAAAACCTTATCAGACCTTGTGCGCTAAAAGAAACGAAATATTTTAACATTTCTTATTTTCTAGTCGCTGATAGCAGTATAGAGTAAAGCTGCGGTAATTATTTTAGCACAACAAATATATTTTTGTGTATATTACGAACGAAATACGAACAGATATTATAGTAATGCTATATTCAAAAAATACACTAACCTTGTCCGAGAATATAGATTCTCTCGTCGAGATTCCAATGACAGGAATTTGATAAAACCCACAAGTATAGGAAACAGCTATCGGAGGAGAATGAGTATTTTCCGGACTGCCCACTATGACAACGTAGACTTTTTGAGTCACCAATTTTTCGCACACATCCAATGCCGAGCGAATCGGGTTTTTACTCAATGTAGAAGAAGAAAAGTTAAATTTAGGGGACTTGCTTGCGTTTGTATTAATTTCCAAGGCGATTTCTTGAAGAACTGAGTCCATCTTGCTGGAAGATAACATTGCTCCAACGCAAACAGATCCAAGCTGAGTTTGAAGAGTTCCCGAAAATCTGATTGCCAAGAATATTAGAAGATAGAAGTGTCGATCTGTGGTGGTGTTGATAGTTCCATCCATATTGTTCTGACAAGAAAATGCTGCTGCAATTCGACAACAATTTAGAAACAGAGATACCAAATCAGCGAGAAACGCTAAAAAGTTCTTGTTTAGAGTTTTCACAGCTCATTTCATAATTTTAATCAAGATCAAACACGAAACGACAACCTGTACTATATCGGAGCAATCTCATAAGATGTTTTCTGATCCGCGCGATTCCTTTGCCTTTCAAAACGACAATAGTCGCAACCTGGAAGTCGAAAACTTGACCTTTTCGTAAAGTGTCTAATCCATCAAAAAAATAAATTCTCCATTTCGTGGCCCATAAACATCAACCGAACAAGAAAAGTCGTTGTTATATCTCAAGTCAGTTGTGTATTTATAGTTTCATGAATATTTTTGCATTCATTTATAATCTAAATTTGAAAGTGCCTTCGTCAAATAAATTATTAAAGCCTGAACCTTAACAATAAGACAGATAAATCAACACTATCTTTGCTTTCAAGGTTTCTTCTCGGGCCAAAACCTATCTTGTGCCAAAGCAAATCATATTTTTCTCCTTGCTCGACAAAAAAAAAAGAAATACATTTAAATGTAAATGAAAGAAATTTGTTGCGGAGCTTGAAACAAATGCGGAATACAACCTTCAAAACTCAATTGCCCAATTTATATCTGATAAAATTTAGATTTTGCAGCGCGTCGTCTTGTGCTTACAAATCTAATGAAATAACGCTTAAACTTTGAACAAATTTCCTATCTCCGCTTTCACTTTATAGGTTTTCCGAAACCTCTTTTCTTCACTAAGAAATAATCGTATCCATTAAGCTGTAGTAGTAGTATTTTCTTGAGTAACAAGTTGCAATGTAAACCATTATCTTAACTTTTTTTAAAAATGTATGCAAAGCAATCAATGCCGTTTATAAGAAATTATATAATTTTCCGTTTTTAATTTTTTTTTTGAACAGTAACTCAGGCGGTTTCAGTGACTTGGGCAGCTTGTAGATAAAGTCTTGTTTCATACACAAACATTTTTTGCCTTCAAAACATTGCGTCGGTTTGGTTAACTATACAGTCACAACATTAACTGTTATGGATAAACTTTTGCCGATATGCTACTGGTCGCTACCCCAAATTGCTGTTTGCCCGATAAAAAATTAAGGCAGTTTTACACACAATTTGTCAATTAATCGTCGTCATCAAAAATTTCATTTTCTGTTTTCTTGCTTGCGCGAGTGTTCTAAGAGTCCATAAATTTGTTTTCTTGATTCGATCGCTTACTTTTCATGTTTTCTGGTTTCATACAGACGTATTACTAAATTCTATCAACGAAAATGAGAAATTGTGACTTTTTAAAATTTGTTCTTGTCGCTCATACTTTTACACTAGAGTGTCGGTCGGTGTGTTTTCATATTTCGGGTTTGCTTGTCATTTTTTCATCGGCTAAAACGATCTTTTCTCAATTGATATTGATTTTCAGACCATCCAACTAGTTTGCATGCATTTTAAATTTATACATTAGCTGTTAGATTGCCGGCCGCAAGTAAATTCAATATTAACTTAAGTTGAAAAAGTGCGAATTTGTGGGTTTGTAAAGGTTTTGTGTACGTTTCTCTTCTTTTTTCAAACTTTGCATGGTTCTTTCTCTGGAGATACTAAAACAAACACACTTGATACAGTACGGGTCGATGTTTTTCCAGCTTTACTTAAGATTAATAATTCAATTTTTGCTGGATATTATCGAAACTAACTCGACTACAATAGTCAATAGTTGTATTCCGTATCTTCCATTGTAAGGGTTGATGCTATATAATGACCTGAAATCAAATTCCAAGCTCGAAGTAAAATGTTTCTCAGAAAATCTTGGGCGAGTAATTGTTGAATTTTTAAAATAAAGGTGTTACATAACATTGAGACGGCTTCGACGTCAGAGATATAGAGTTCAATGTATATCGCTTTAGCTGCGTTGAAAAAAGTCAGAATTGTTTTGAAATGAGCATCAAATGTTCATCTTGATAAAGTTTGATAAGCTTGGAAACCAATGCTACAATATATAGTTTTCGAAACGTGGTAAATATTGGTACTGAACGTTTTTGAAACGTAGCCATAAAATTTTACTCGGTTTGTGTCGTATTTTGTACTCTTCTCTGTTTTTATTGCATTTTGATCGAATATAAATGTACATATTAGAATTAGTTATTTCTCTTTCTGTTATTTATTTACCCTGTGGAGAAACTCCCGTGTATAACACAGCTAATCAATCACTCGAAGCTTAAACAATATACGTTTCCAAGGAGATTTTGATATTGAAAATTAAAACTCTTTCTTTCTGCCTTGCTCAATAAATGATTACTCTGAACCAAGACATTGTGGCGCGAAATAGTGCAATTGCTCCAAAAATAGTAATGATTACCTTTGTAACAAAAACCGAAAGCTTTTCACCGATTAATAGTTTATCAGATATGTTAAACTTCTTAGCTACACAGATAAAATTAAAATATTTTGTGTTAAATTTTTTCCACATTACTATTCATGTTGCGAGACATGCAAATATATTTCTTTGTTTGCCTTTACAGCATAAAAACTAATTACAAAGTTGATTTTAATTTGGTGCTTTCTCGCAAAGAAATTTGATAGCGAAAGGAATTATTTAACGGTACATATTGATTTAAGATTTTCAAGATTAAGATATTTGGCACGGGTAGCTGAACTTTTTTGCCACTCCCGAGTAGCTACACCTTTGTATATGGTTGTAATGATAAAGTAAAAGGCGCAAGTTCCGCTTGAATAAATTTCAATTTACACAGGGATTAGATCCCCTTTTGATGCGAACAATATAATCTGTCGTTAAGGCATATGGGATAATCAGGACATGCGGAAGGCGACTGATTGACTAGTTGTGTGCCAATCAGACTATCCCGTGGGTACACTGGCGCCGGCAAGAGAGCATTGTGACTTGAAATCAAAATGCCGGACAGTAACGACGGCGAAAAAGTTTCTCTACCTCCTATCGGAGCTACCTTTCGTGGCCCGGGGCCCGGGAGATATATGCTACCGACATCATGTTGTTACGTCGGCCACGATTTGACAAAAAAGCGAAATCCTGCCCCGTCATTTGGGACAAGACACGTACATTCTCTGGCAAATGATTGTAGTCCGGGACCTCGGTATCTTCAGAGTGACAGAATCACAAGAAGCGGACTTGAAGGAAATCCAAAATATTCAATGCTTGGAGATGCAAGATTTGAAAAGTTGTCAAAGTTAAACGTTCCCGGACCAGGTAGGCTCCATTAATTTAGAGTTTTCTCGCGCCTATTCTTTCACGATTAAAGAAACGTAAACAAAAGCACAAAGTAACTGTAAACATCACAATTCCACAAAACTTCAAACTCTTCAGCAATATCATTTAAAGACTTAAACAGAGTCCTTTAACAGTCGAAAAATGAAAAAAAAAGAACAAGAAAAAAGAACGTGTAGTGAGATTAAAACTTTTACAGAAGCTTAGATATCAAGACTTAGTGATTGGTAGGTTTTGTAAAATCCGCGAAGTTACTCTACTGTAACTAGGTCGTTTGACATTCAACATGTATTGAGCTCGGCGTGAAATTCTTGACTCAATATACGCTTTTCACCGTTAAAATTTATTACTAGTCAGTAATTAAGCTCTCCAACTTCACTGCACCGGAAAATATCACTTAGAAAGTACTGCAATTTACACCTATTTAATATATAGCACACGAAATCTAAAAGTTTAGGGCTTTTGTATATTTTATAATTATTTACTGCAATAAAGTTCTAGTAAAGTTCATTTTTTTTTTGCTAACTACAACTTTGCGACATTCCAAATACTACCAGTTTCTATTCAAATTTGTTCTTGTTTAGTTTTACAGTCATGGGCGAAGTTTGTTTAGTAATCAGTCAGCGATTTGTTAAACGTTGATTCCCCGTGTGCAGGGCTTAAAGTGTTTTTGTTCTTTTCTTAATTTCATGCTTTACAGTCTATCCTTCTTTTTGCCTCTATGTCTTTAATTCACGGCATAAAATAAACTTTACCTGAAAGAGCAAACTGATCATTTAAAAAAATGTTTTTTCTCTTTACCTCGTGCCAAACGTTTTTTTATTAGTTTAGCGATTCTTCGTACTTTGAAACAAATTGAGAAATTTGACAACCAAGAAGTTCAATCTCTAAAACGAAGAAACGTTGCAAAGTTAGTTTGATAATTTCACTTGCCATTCACTGTTTAGAAGCAACTTTCCTCATACGATTATTTAATACAACTAAACGCTAACTCCCTTAAAATATACATCGAATACTAAAAATATTTAAGTTTACTTTTAAACTAATTTGCAGTGGTTTTGCGCTGTCGTAAAGACGCTAATGAGTATATTTATTTATCAGGCAGAGAGCAAAAATGTCCAACATGAACTTTTGTTTAAAAAGTGCTTTATCACAGCAGCACACTTGGGTTGCTTGAACACATAGCTTGCTCAATATACAAAAAGAGCAAACTTACAATAAAATGACAAAGTCTTGTACAAAGCCGGATTAATTAGTTTGTTTGTACCTATTAGTTGACACATTTGTCGCCTAGCAACAAAGTGCATGTACTTGCTGGCTTCTTGTTGAATTTTTGGTGCTCTTTTGCTTAAGAAACAAAATATAATTCCGAAAAGCTTAAACAGTCAGTTTCCGGACAATATTTTAAAACTGAAAAGGTTTTAAAAAAAATTTACAGTTCAAGATATTAAAATTCTTAAATATTGGCACGAAGAATGTACATAATTTAAAAACAAACAACCCTAATAGTAATACTATATTTTTAACGTCTTTGCGAAGAAAATCGCTGCCCATTCTTCCTAGTTGGAGACTGGCGTTGCCATCGCTCAACAGCTCAAATTTCAGCGTGAAAGTCGATTTTGCCGACGGAGGAGAACCGGAGTACCCAGTAAAAACCCTCGGAGTCAGATTGGGGCTATGTTTTCAGGGGGCTATGTTTCTTTCGGACGAAAATTCGTCCTCTTAGGCGTTCCGTTCTTACGGACTCCAGACTAAAAGGAACAGAATAGTGGCCCCTAACCGCACGAAAATTCCTCCGGTTAAATCGGTGAAACTCGGGATTTATATAATACAGCTTTAGCATTTCGCCGTCGTTGCGGGCGAAACCGCTTAAAGTAATTTAAGCCAGATTCAACTTCAAGCAAAACCAGACGATAAGTGTTCTTCAAGTTAATTTTACTATCCTGAAACGAACACAGAATAGAAAGATAAAACCCTAATAACAACAAGGAACTAAAAAAACTTTTTAAAGAAATACTATTTCTGTAAGTCTCTCGGTCAGCGCTAGGTTTGATGTATTTTCGTACATTATACGCACAGTTTTCTAATTTCATATCAATGGCAGTCAAATCAGAGCTTAAAATTGAATAACTTAATCATCTGGAGATCTATATCGTTTGTAGTCTTATATAATTCTTACAAGCACAAATTAGCTTAATTTGTATTCATTTTTGCAATTCATAGTCAACTGGTTTATTACGTAATATAACTGATAATTATCCAGCTCTCAAAGATGTTTAATAAACATTGCGCACGCGCTTTAATTACTGTAATTTGTTCTAGATTTCATGCTATGCTTCGCTTGCAAACGTTTCGCATGTTGTTTTGAAGTCCTCTTCAAAAAGCAGTGTGATAACCGGAATTCTTTGCTTACGAATCGCAAATCTAATTATGACCGATTCTAAAACAAACTTAAAAGTGCTTGATATCGCGGCTCGATGCCGCGGACCCGGTCCGGCGAAATATCTTCTACCAGGAACGGTTGGGTACAAATTCCACGACTTTGCAAAAACGCGCGCTCCAGCGTTTGTCTTTGGTCAGCGACACAAGGAATTTCAGACTCAGTTTAGTCCGGGTCCTACATATATGATACCGACCTCTCTTACCTGTAGAGGCAAAGACACAAACCCGGCTTACTCGCTGTACAGTCGCCCAGTTGTCAAGATAAATGCACAGATTCCGGGACCAGGTACATGTTAAACTATATCTTCATGAAAAAAAATTATGTGATGATGCTTTGATTGTTCCTTGGTAATCTTTTTGAAAGTTAGCATGTACTGATTAACTGCAATTATAACGCCCGGAAGTAGGTCTAGTTATGTTTTTTTTTAATTTATTTTATTTTACTTTGTCTCTTTCTTGAACGCGAAAACATATTTGCTTATCGGGTTTCTATATTCCAGACCATACTTTTGGAACATGCTCATCTTTCTGTTTTAATCGTTGTTACATTGGTAAAGATTTGCGTTATATGAACACGCCGGGAAAACGGTAAATCCAAATGAAAGGCTTGGCAGTCTGAATTTTGTTTTTCTTAGATTTGTTTGTTTCTTTTTGTTTTCTTTTTGGTTTTTGTTGTTGTCTTTTTTTTCTTTTTTTTTTCATTGTTTAAGTTAAAACTTAGACCGTAACAAGCTAAAACAGTTAACCTTCTGGGCCAAGTTGTTTAAAAACTGATTAGCACTGGTCTTGTTTTCAACCTTACCCCACAGCTAGAGGTTGCTTTGTGCTGTAATTTTGGGATTAAATATTTTTTCCTTTGAAAATCTGATAGTATTTTTTCAGAACCGACTGCAAATCTTTCTTTGGTAGAGAAACTGCAACATGAAATATGGCTTAACCACGGGTTGAAATTAAACAGCCTTTGAAAAACCCAGCCCTGACATACATCGGTTGTCAAAGAACAACTTTAAAAAGAAGCTACATGAAACTTTATAACAAAAGTTACCACAAAATCTTGCTGGTTGCAGGTAGCTTTAGCCAAATTAAACTCGTGCTTGTATTACGATAATCTTGAAAGCGTAGTTTATTTTTATTTGTTTATTTTGTATTCTTACGAATTCGGGTATTTGGTCAATACGCATCCATCTATATATATCTTTCTCCATTTATGATGGTATCTAGACGTTCTAAAATCGTGAAGAAGGGCTACAATACAAGGTCAATATAATGAATAATGGGAGGGTAAATAGTTGCAGGAGAAATTAAAACAGCAAATTTGATAGATATGTTGGTTTTTGCATATGTATCATCCGGCGCAGCATGACTAATTATAAATATTAATTGATTGAACATGTGACTTTTGGGCTTCCTGTACATTTTTCGGGAAAATTCGCGAGGTCTTACACTAGGTAACTGACCAAAACTGAGACCATGTGATGACTACACAAAGTACTATGGGTAATTTGATTGAACATGTGACGTTTGGGCTTCCTGTGCATTTTTCGGAAAATTCGCGAGGTCTTACACTAGGTAATTGACCAAAACTGAGACCATGTGATGACTACACAAAGTTCTATGGGTAATTTGATTGAACATATGACGTTTGGGCTTCCTGTGTATTTTTCGGGAAAATTCGCGAGGTCTTACACTAAGTAATTAACCAAACGCGACGTGACAGATAGATAGATAGACAGACAGACAGACAGACAGACAGACAGACAGACAGACGGACGGACGGACGGACGGACGGATGGATGGATGGATAGATAGATTAGCAAAATGGTAAAACTAAAGTGGGGCAGCTGTGCGTAACCCGACTAATCACACTTAGTGGTGTACAATTTGGTCTGAAATCATACGCGGTGTTTCAAAGTCAAACAAGCGCGTAGCGCGATTTTGATTTTAGAAATTACAAGTATGATTTCAAATCAAAATTTCACCACACAAAGTTCAGTTACCACTATTACCACTTTATTACATCCATTTCGAAATCGCACTACAAAATAAATCAAATTCATCCATTTTTAGCTGGAAAATGTGAAATTTTTGCATCAAAGTTTGCAAAATTTTCTCCCAAGGTGTGCTTCTTTGTGTTTTTTAAGCTATAGTAAGTGGACAAAAGAGATCCAAACTGAGGCACGGGCCACACGTCGAACTTCACATGTGCCGAATCAAATGCTAATTGGCAAATTCTATTGTTCTACCTCATTCAATTCAATTCAATTTCAATTTATTAAACAAATTACAAAACATATATACAATACATGAGCCTACAAATAGCACAGCTAATCGAGGCAAGCTCATGTTTACAAATTA
>JAOCPT020475116.1:0-12880 GCA_026546935.2 Palythoa grandiflora
ACCATGCCAGGGTGACGTTTCCATGTAAACGCTTCAGGTGGGGTTCCCCGGCTTTTATTCGGATAATTAATGTTTAGACTCCATACTAAAAACAATTGCTTTGCTTTGATAGCAATGCAGAATTATCAGAAATCATATATAATGCTGTAAAATTGCTGAAAAACTGTAAAAAAAACTGAAAATTTACTTTTATAGTAAAGTCGCGCCTTCCCGCCATTTTGTTTATTTACATAATTGGCCATTTGCGAATTACGCTCCACCGCTCATAAACAACATAGTCGAGTCTGAGGCATTCTCTCTTTTCATACAATTGCTGTATTTTTGAGCACTTGGCCTTTACTTGATGTTTTTGTTTTGTCGGCAGTGGAGCGTAATTCGGAAATGGCTTCTGTGGCACCAACGGCACCATGAGAGGAGCTCGAGGTTTAAAAGATAGCATGCAAAGGAAACCATTTTCTGACCCGGATTGAATTGGGTACCTCAGCTGCCTGCGGTTCCCCACCTCCATGTATAATTATGTAAACAGGCCTTAAATTTAACAACAACTCTTCTCAGCAAACAACTTCTCTCATCTTCTCTTTCATGATGTTTCAGTTTTTGGTCTCCGTTTATTTTGTGTTGGTATCAGTAAGCACTCAAACGCAGGGTGAAGAGACGTCGTACGATGGTATGTATCAAGTATATACGTTTTTCCTGTACGGGAAGTAAAGGCTAGTCTACACGAGCAACTTTTATGTGACAACTTTCGTGTAACAAATATATTTATCGTATAGATGGTACATCAAATATTTGTCAACATTTCAAAGGTTAGCTTTATTTTGATCGTGTTCAGTGTCCATTAGCGGACTGTGGATTCATTTCTTAAATATTTGTCACATTTTATGTGACGAATAATCTACACGAACAATTTTAAGTATTTAACATTTTTTATTTGTCACATAAAAGCTGGCGTGTTAGCATTTATGTGACAAATAACAATTGCATTTGTCACATAAAAATTGGTCATTTTTCCTCGTCAACACGAGAATATAAAAATTGTCACATGAAAAATGTCACATAAAAGTTGCTCGTGTAGACAAGGCTTAAACGTACAAGCGAGATGGCGTCACTTTTGAAATCAAGAAAAATGATGTCATTTCACCCTCTTAAACAAAAAATCTGCCCTGGCAACAAGCAAATTTGGCGTCAGCGATAAGAATTAAATAAGAATTCACTTGTTGCCAACTTTTACTAAAAAAAGCCTCGTTCACTTTTAAAATGTGACTTTTTCCCGTTTTTCGTTTAGTCTAATTCCTGTCAGCTGACAACAACAACAATCTAGCTAACTATACAGTGACGTTTGCTCCTAATACACATGTAAAATCTCCCCCCTCGGCCCCTTCCTCTACCCACATTTTAGGTATGCAGAACATCCTGCTTCACATAGAACATAGTTTGAAAAACTATTGCAAACGTTTTCGCGGGCCGTTATTCGTCTAGCTTAGCCAGACATTTAATGACTGTTTACCGGGAAAAAAAGTATTTCTTTCTTCAAAGTAACCAACCATTTCTTAAAACTTGTAATTGTTAGCAATAATTCACGTTTGTATTGGTTACCAAAAAAAGGGAAAGAAATGTTCAGTTCGGGTGACCATCCGTTAGTGTCTGGTAGGAGGTACTATAAGATAGGGACTTTAAAATAGGGCGACCAGTACTATGGACTACACACAACATTGGCTCAGAGAAAACCCCTATTTCGTCCCCAGTCCCAATCACTTCCTGATTGTGATTCGAAGCACACCGCGTTCAAATGTCTGCGCATGTGCAAGATTTAAAACCAAAGCATCGTTGCTAACTTTTTGCCATACAAAGTGTCGGACAAATTAAGATCCCAAGGAGCACTAATCCATCGCAGGTTAGCCCCCAGCAGAAGCTGGTACTCATTTTACCGACCTCGGGTTCCGAGGATGGAAAGTTGAGTCAACTTTAGCGGAAAAGAAGGCTATACAAATGTTCAACACTTGGCTGAATCGGGGTTTGAACCTGGGACCTTGTGGTTAGAAGGCAGAGATCACACTACTGTGCTACCACCCCGCCGTTAAGAGAAAACAAAGCCTTTGAAAAAAATGATGATTTTGTACGACATGATGTCATCAGCACGTGGAAATTGTTTCCTTGATTTTAAAGTCATATTTACTTCATTTGCATAACTAACATTTTTGCTTTATTTGCATAATTCATAGCGGAGCACCGCTTCTCCCTGAGCGATGAAAAGCTTGGAGTGTACAAGGACGCTAAAACCTCTCGCGTTGCGACTGTGGTCGGTGCTGGTGTTGACAACACCATGAAAGTTCTCAGTCTCCATGGCAACGGATATCTTAACTTAGGGGACTTTAAAAGTAGCTGTTACAGTGACCCCGCGTTGTGTGAAAATGGTTTTTCTGTTAGTATATGGATAAAACATAAAGGTGAGAAGATTGTAGAATGTGGCTCAGTGAAGAGATGCATCAGACATAACGGATTTAAAACTCTTATCAGAGCTGACTTGTGTTACCGAATTTTATGAATGCTGGTAGTTTCGTTCATAATTTTGTTTTCTGTTATGTTAAGACATTTTTCTTTGTTTTCATTAGTAAAGCTAGTGTTCTTCAAGCTTGTTTTTTAGATATAATCTTTATAACAACAACCTCAACCACAACAATAAACACAAGCCCTACCGCAACAACAAACATAAGCATAAAAGCATAACTTTAACCGTAACCATAACTACTACCCTAACCATAACCGTCACCATCACCATCACCATAACCGTCACTGTAACCTTAACCATATAATCATAATCATAATCATAGCCATAACCATAACCATAACCGTCACTGTAACCATAACCATAATCGTAAAACTAGACGCAAGATGCTGAAAGTAAACTGGTCAAATCCAACTTATAGAATATGCAATAAATTACGTTCTTTTATAAAGTAAAGCAGACATAGCGCGCCTTCTGATTGGCTATGCAGCTTGCTTTATTACACATGCATAGGCACAGTGTACTCCATTTGTGCACATAGGCACTTCGGAAACCTTTTCCGGAATCAGAGCTCGAGGAAGTGGCCGAGTTTTCAAACGTCTCGTTGGAATTGCTTTCTAACCGCAGTTTTCAGAAACGAATTTGCTAGAAACTAAAAAGCCAGTTGTCACAGTGGAAGTAAAAAATTTCAGCGCAATGTGCTCCTTTTTTCGGAAACCCGTTTATAAAAAACTTCGTAATTTATAATTACCCTTTTGTCGGATTTCACGGACGAAATGACCGTAAAGCAACTCGATAGAACTGTCAGAGAGTCATCATTTATGTAAATGACGTATATTTTTTTTTCGCGCCATAAACTATATTTTTTGACTATTTTTCTTACGAAGTCCATGTTTTATACGAAAATATGATAAAACTGTTTTCAAAATTATAAGTGCATAACGTTCATTCACGGTTTTAATTTTACAGCGGGTTCAAAGGAAGAAATGACCAAAAGCAATTCAACAGAACTCTTTGAGAGTCATCGTTTGCGTCAGAAACGTTTTTTCTTTATACATTTTTCATGAAGTTGTCCTTTTAGGCAAAAATGTGACAAAACTGTATCCAAAATTAAAAAATGCTTTAACTCACAGTTCTAATGCTACAGAAGGTTTAACGGAGGAAATGGTTGCAAAGCAACTCGACAGAGATGACTCATCAAAATTTGTTAACTAGGTTTAGTTTTTGTTCATGGCAGAAACGGTTTTTTTTTCGTGTAAACAAAGGACTTTGAAAGGAATTTCTTAAGATCTAGACTAAGGCTTCTCTTGGTATTTGTTTTATCACCATATTCATCATCAATTAATTTTTTCTAGGACTAATCTCAAACATCCTTGGCTTCAACAACTTGTACCACGGGACCCTCAGTAAATGGCTGTCTTCGGTTACCACCGAGAACACCAAATGGGTTCGTTGCTTTCACTCCTCGCATGATATGTGGCGCGAAGACATATTTTATGATAGATGTGGTAACAAAAACAACACTGTAATCCTCGCTCGAGTAGGAAGATATATTTTTGGTGGATTTACAGACAGAAGTTGGAACAGTAAGTTTAAAGAGGAAGCTAAACACCTTTCAATTTCGAAACCCGCATTTTGCACAAACACTCGCATGACAAGTCTTGATACTAATGTCCAGCGTTTTAGAGGGGATTTTTCCGCCTTTCTGTGAAGAGAAGCACGTGATTGGTTGAGGCGACTTGTGATGTTTTGTTTTCCTAATGCATGTCACTGGCTGAATGAAAGATTTGTTATATTTTGTCTTTCCTTTGACTTTTATCAGGTGCCCGTGAATAGAAGCCTCCATATGCACTATATACTTGAGTCAACCTTTGCTCGCCTCGTTCCTTTTTTAGAAAATTTCACACATTTTTTACCTGTGCGAGAAAGTTCACTTGTGTTTTACGTGCATTTCACACGTGCCATGCCACGTAAAAATCCTACTTTATTCTTAATGGCACTCTGAATAGTGCGCGCGAATCTATACATCTCACAGCGTTCTAAAATAAAATAATACGCGCAAAGATTGACTCAAGGGCTTTAGTATGGAAGATGGAAGCTCCTAGTCATATGCTCCTTTTATCACTCTCAAAATCTATCAAATTATCAAAACGCTTGTGATTAACTAAAAGGAAGTGAAAAAATATATCAGTGATGTGATATATGTTTTTACCGTAAAATGGTCCAATCAAACTCGATATAAAACTTTCAACCAATGACAAAGCTAGTTGTACTCTAGTTTTGCGACGCATGGTGCCTGCCTTTTTAAACAATGAAACATGACTTTAAACTAACGGTTTATTCGATTTTTGGAAAATGGTGTTCAAAATTTTCAATAAAATTAAGAGCAGAAGCATCTCGAAAAACAACAAAACCTTTGTTTGACGTTTTCAAGTCATAAAGGCGAAAGCAACCAGAAGAATACATCAAATGAGTGAAGAGACGGAGGTAAATTATGTTGATATTTTCAATAAGTCGTTTTAGTACCACTGTGATATTTTATCCACCCTAAATTATGTCGCGGACTCCATAGCTGGTGACACGATGCTAAAAAACTCGTGAAAAAACGATTTAAAGCTCTTAAGGAACATGTATCAATAACGTTGATATGAAATAAAATAAAATTTGGGCTGCAATCCTTTTGCATGTATCAATATTACAAAGTTTTTAAACATTTTTTTTAAAAAAAATGTACATAGTATAAGACTTAGTTCGGACGTTCAAACTTCACATGTGCCGAGCGTAATGCAAATGCATATGAGCAAATTATATTTTTTTACTTCATTAGCATTGAGTTCGGCACATGTGAAGTTCGAACTAAGTCTAACACTCTTAACAAACTCTTCACCTTTTTCAGAAACGAAAGGCAACGAACCGTACACAAGTAGTTCAACGTTTCTCTTCAGTTTAAACAACGCCCATGGACTGCGTCCTTTTCAAATGAAGACATTAGAAAATCAAATCATTAACAATGCAAACGAGAACATAAAGTTTGGTGATGGCTCTATGCCAGATTTAGAGTTGAAATTTGACATGACTGGATCCGCCCTGAATTTGGGTGTTTCGTATCAGCTGCCTACTGGGTACAGCAGGGGGACGAATGGGACACAAACACTTCTTGCGGGGTCCAGCCAGTTTCTTGTGGACGAGTTGGAAGTGTTTTACGGTGAAGGTGAGCAATTACTATTATCAAGGTAGATTAGAGATGTAAAGCCTCCTTTACACTGAATTTTTGGCACGGCTCGAACAAAAATGATATGCGTACTAAAAACTATGGCGCGCATGCTTCGTTATCATCTATCATCTATCCTCCTCGCTCCTCCTCTTCACCTACCATCTATCCTGCTCGCGCCTCCTCTTCACCTATCAGATATCCTCCTCGTTCCTCCTCTTCACCTATCATCTATCTTCCTCGTGCCTCCTCTTCACCTATGATCTATCTTCCTCGCGCCTCCTCTTCACCTATCATCTATCTTCCTCGCGCCTCCTCTTCACCTATCATCTATCTTCCTCGTGCCTCCTCTTCACCTATCATCTATCTTCCTCGCGCCTCCTCTTCACCTATCACTCTATCTTCCTCGTGCCTCCTCTTCACCTATCATCTATCTTCCTCGCGCCTCTTCCTCACCTATCAGCTATCTTCCTCCTGCCTCCTCTTCACCTATCATCTATCCTCCACGCGCCTCCTGGCACATAGGGCCTCCACAGAGGGCTTCCACTTTTCTCGATTAGCATCTTTTAAAACCTGCACCTTTAATCACCCAGCCTGAATCCTTTCCATTGCTACAGTTCTTCGCCACGTGGTTTTCGGTCTTCCTATTCTTCTCTTTCCCTCTGGTGTCCAGGTCACTACAATCATTGTCCCGATCTTTCCTCAACTTATGACCAATCATTTTTCATCTTCGTGTTCTTACTTGTACACTCAGCAGCTTAACGCTGGCTTTGTACAGCAGCACCTCTGTGATAATGTGATCTTGCCATCTGATACGAAGAGTTCGCACTTGCTTTGAAACACGTCTATTCTTTTGTTGTCATTTTTATTCATCTTCCATGTTTCGCGCCCAAATAGCATAACAGGCAACACCAGAGTCTTATACAAACTTAGCTTTGTCCTCCTCGAGATGTTGTTTGAGTTACTGCTTCGTTTGCACATATTTTTTGGTTCGTTCGAAACTTGTTACAGTGGAACCATTTACATACCAAAATTTACTCGAACCAAATGTACCTTTTTGGTACAAGTTTACCATTGTTATCCCAGCCGTGCTAAAAAACTCCGTTTACTGTAAAATAGGGCTTAAGAATACTTATTATTATGTTATTTTTGTTATTATGTCATGCATCTCGGCCAGCATCAACGATCGTGCATGAAGAAGTCTAGTGGTTCTAGGCGAAACGTCGCTAAGTTTCGGGATTAATGACCAGTAATAGTTTTATTTTATTTATTTATCTAATACTTGTTATTTTTCACAAGAATGTTGAAACTGAAACCAACACTAAATACTAACTTTTATCTATAAACTATATATTGACATACATGTATGAGGTGTATTATTTAATGGCTCATTTGTCTGCGGATAATTGGAGCGAAGCAAAACGCATAAGAGCTGATAAATGGTTTTCCTGAACTGGTCCGAGAACCAATGTGTGTTATATGAACGAAAGAATGTCTGATTTTGTGTTTTCATATTAGTATTTAAGCAAAGAGAGTAGAAGGAGTCAGTCATTGTGGTCTAGTTCCCAAACGTTGAGCTTTTTTCTTCCACTTTTTTAAAGTTGTGCTAAGATTTGGAAATAATGATTTATATGTTAATGATGTGCGCGTGTATGCGAGGCTTTAAATGAGCCAAGCTCAGTTGCTAGATCTGCACCGCATTTCAGTTGTTGTATTCGTTGTGGATGGGGGCAATTCAGGCAACTTGTACATCAGAAGACGATTTTGTATTTAGTTTTATCCGAATGAATTTATTTATCTTGATAAGAGTACCTTTTTTAAACAATTTACCAAAAAAACTAAGTAAACTGAATAAAACAACGTTTTGTTGTCATTCCGACAACAGCATCAGGTCCTTGTGACATGCCAAAACCAGCTATAAAAGTATAATCAATCAACAATGCGTGGTGTATAAGTTCCAAAATCCACTGTGTGATACAGGGTATGTGGGTTATACTACCCGATATAAATTCTCCCGCATTGATGAACATCGTCATCAGCTTTTGCCTATTCTCACAATGCTGACACCAAGTCTAACCAAGAGAGAACAAGAACAAAGTCGATTGTTTGATTCACGAAATGCTTTTTATTCGTGACATAAATCCATCTTTAAACAAACAATCCGACTCGATTATTGCCAAAGTTTTTATTCAATGTTTTCAATTATTGTCTGGTTTTCGTTTAGTGTACTGTGCAGTTATTTCTACCTTTTTAAAACTCTATCGTATTCAATTACTGCTTGTGTTCATTGTTTTTCAAAATGCATTGCTCTAAGTAGTGCCAAAATACGGTATTTCCTCGAATAAACGCCGCCCTCGAATAAACACCGCACTCTGGAACAGACAACAAACTGAAACATCGAATTTATGACTTTCACTTTTTATAATCGCAGAACGGGGTAAAAAACTGTAAGTTTAAAGTTTGAAAGATATAGACAAATTATCTGATTTTTCTGCGTTTACAAGCGCAACAAGTTGTGGTTTTAAGAGCCAATGCCTGTAAATATCAAAAATGGCCGGTCAGTTGCAAAATTTCGGATTTCCTGATATTTTGCCCAGATAACCTCTATAGTAAGTTATTTTTGAAAATGTTATTGTTAGGTCTCACAGCACTTTAGATTTTTTGAAATCTGACAAAGTTTGAAAATTGCCATATTGGCATTTAGCAGCCTCCGTAATTTCCTAAAAATTGTGCATTTTCTTTGGCTTGTACAAGATAGCGAAACAAAATAAATCAACTTACCTATAACATATCAAAGCAAATGCATAGGCCTTTTCGAAATACAACACAGTTTTGAAGAAGCTGCTAGTATTAGAATATTTTTGGTCTTTTCAGTTTCCCCACTAAGAACGCTTCGGCAAATGGCTTCATTTTCCCTATTCTTAACTGACCTAAATGCCCTCTGGTACATTAATTACCTTAAAGTTGGCATTTGGGTTCTAACTCCTAAAAATATTTTTCCCCCCCGTGAAAGGTATTCTGGTGAGAGTTCAAAATGTGAAGCAGGGTTTCGACGTTTCTGCCATTGGTAATTGAAAACAAGGACCTTCTGGTCAAAAGCACGACATTGCTATACTCTTAAAATACTGTATTTCAAAAGGAAAAGGGAAGCGCTTCTTCATCGTTGAAATGATTTTAGAATAATTGAAAATATATAACTGTAATTAATTTTTCTCAGTTTAGGTAGTAACAAAGTTGCCAATAGAAAATTCAACTTCCTCAAAATCTCACTGATTTATGCCGTTGAAGTTTAGTGCAGGTCACAGGTTACAAACGTAATTCGCGTCGGCTTCAATGTACGGTACTACTGCATCAAACTGAACAACAGAAGCAGTAGCTTCACCCTAGGTTCTTGCATTTTATGTTTTCAATTAAAAGTCACAAACGCTGATCCAAATAATTCATTAAGTTCTACTTTTTGCACACCAAGGCAAACAGAAAACTATTACTGTACTTAGATGCGATTGAAAAAAAGTTAAAGTAAGTGCGTTTTAAGATTTTGAGTAAAAATTGCAAAAATGATTCACCATGCATGTTTTTGAGGTTAATTAACAACATGTCATTGTGATATGACCTTTCTTGTGAGTTTAAAGCATTTCAGTTGATTGATAATACGTTAGTATTCTTCCGAGTTTTACCTTTTTAGCACGTTTTTCACAAAGTATAACATTTACTATTAACTCGAAAATTGTGCATAGCATGATGGTAACAGTTTGATATTATACCAGTTGCGATTATTTTGCCCTGTTAACAAAAGGTCAATCATTGTTTGTATACTTGTCAGTCAGATATGGAAAAACCATGCTTCGCGTTTGCACTTTTGGCTGGACATCTTTCACGGGCGAACAAAGTAAATGACATTTATATGTCTTGAGTTATTCTAATACCCTTTAAATGACAGGGAAGCACTTACTTTTTTCCTTTTGACATATTAGAGTATAGCGATGTCGTGCTCTTGACTGGAACGACTTGTTTACATTAATAATGGCAGAAATGTCGAAACCATGCTTCAGGTTTTGAACTCTTACCAGAATACCTTTCACGGGTGGGCAAAAATATTTTTAGGAGTTAGAACCCAAACGTCAACCTTTAAGGTAAAATAGTTTTCTTCACTTTGATTAATGTACCAGAGGGTATTTAGGTCAGTTAAGAATAGGGGAAATGAAGCCATTTGCCAAAGTGTTGTCAGTAGGGAAGCTGCAAAGACCAAAAATATTCTTATACTAGCAGCTTCTTCAAAATTCTTTTGTTTTTCGAAAAGGCTTATGCATGTACTTTGATATTTTGTATGTACGTGGATTTATTTTGTTTCGCAATCTTGTACGAGCGCAAAGAAAATGCATCATTTTTAGTACATTACGAAGGCTGCTGAATGCCAATATGGTGATTTTCGAACTTTGTCGGATTTCGAAAAAACTTAAGTGCTGCAAGACCTAACAATAGCATTTTCGAAAATAACTTGCTAGTATAGAGGTTATTTGGGCAAAATATAGGGAAATCCGAAATTTTGCAGCTGACTGGCCATTTTTGATATTTACAGACATTGGCTCTTAATGTTTTGAAAACTCCTGGTCATAATTCTAATTTATTTCAAGCAGAGAAGTTTCGGTTGTGCTGGAGATTTTACTCACTTGGACGGAGAGAGAGAGAAGCCAAAAGTTAAAAAAAAAGGCATCGAAGGGGTTAGGCATCTGAAAAATTTGAAAGTGAAACCTTGTTGATGAATGTATAATATAAATACACAGCTTTAAGAACTGGCACAAGTATTAGGCTATTTTGTTGTCTCTTATTATTATTATTGCTATTATTATTATTATAATTATTATGAAAATTAATTACTATATTATTATTAATTATTATTGTTATAGCTAATAATTTTTATAAATTACAGTTTTATGTAAAAACAATATTATCAACTTTGTTAGAGTCCCCATCTTTTTTCCATTATTTTGTTTCTTGATGGTTTTGTGTTTGTTCCAGATAAAAACTGGTGTTGGGCTATTTTCATTCCTATTTTGTTTCCTTGCGATGATTTATCAAATTGCCTTGGTAATGAAAGGAGTAATTTGATGTATTATAAACTGCAGTACAGAAAGAATGCTGACACAGCCAGGTGAGTGATTTGAAAAGTTGCATAAAAAAGTATTAGCTACCATAATCATAATAGCTAAAGTATTTGACTCTTATACTCTGCTAGCTATTATCATTTCAATTTCAACTTACTGATTTGACAGAGGGTTTGTGTACTGTGTGATGGAGTAGTGGGGGAATGACAGGGAGTCTGTGTACTGTAGTGATGGGTCAGTGGTGGTGGTATGACAGGGAGTCTGTGTACTGTGGTGATAGATCAGTGGTGGTGGTACTAATGACAGGGAGTCTGTGTACTGTGGTGATGGGATGGTGGTGGTGGTATGACAGGGAGTCTGTATACTGTGGTGATGGGTTCAGGTGTACTGTGGTGAGGCGATGGTGGTGGTAGTATGGCAGGGAGTCTGTACTGTGATGATGGGTCAGTGGTGGTGGTATAACAGGGAGTCTGTACAGTGGTGATGGGTCAGTGGTGGTGGTATGACAGGGAGTCTGTGTACTGTGGTGATGCAATGGTGGTGGTGGTATGACAGGGAGTCTGTGTACTGTGGTGATAGGTAAGTGGTGGTAGTGGCCATGTGTACAATGTTGATACCCATTTTTAATTGACCTACGTTTAGCAGCCAAAAATTCTACACAAACTGAGTTCTTAAGTGATTTAACATATAAATGTCTTTTAATGTGGTCTTACCATTGTATTATAATTAATTTTGGTCGCAGTAAGTCAAACATGTGGAAACAAATACTAAATAAATGGTAAAATATAGCAATAAAAACAACAACAAGCGTTACACCACTGCGAGTCGTCCATGAATAAATCAATATAAAAGTGTCACCTCACTTGTTAGAAGAATAAAATATAATTCAATTGAATGGTCATACAATACATTTTCACATTGTTCTACCTTTTCTTCATATTAAAAGTTTTAACTTGAAATATTATAAAATTACTGTCACTGACGCGAAAGTCACGCAAAAAAGCGACATTAAGAAAATTTACGTTTTTTTCGCTGTTATATTTCCTATGATGTGCTTTCGCTAGAAACATGGTCGTTAGCATTACTACAAGTTTATTGATATTAGACAAACCCAGAACAACTGACTTTGCGTAGTTTGATTTAATTCTGACACTGACACTGTTTTCACGTGGAGTTTAAAAAAAGTTGATTTCTGCAAATTTACACGCAGGGAGCGTGTCATGATTTCAAGCAATATAGGGCGTGCATTAACACGCATAGAGTGTGCATGTTATCAATGTACGCTTTCCGACAGCATGTATTTTACCATCAGGAGCGTATTTTCAAAATCCAAATTACTGCGTGTGCAAGGCATGCTCAAAGCGTGTCTTGACACACAAAGAAAAGTAAACCCAAAGGTGCGTGTAAATTGCACGTTCTAGCGTGTTTTGTCACGGTCTTGCGTGTCTTAACACGGTCTATCGTGTATGTAACGCATTTGGGTACCAACATTGTACACATAGTCGTCAGTGGTGGTGGTATGACAGGGAGTCTATGACAGGGAGTCTGTGTACTGTGGTGATGGGTCAGTGGTGGTGGTATGACAGGGAGTCCGTGTACTATGGTCATGGGTCAGTGGTGGTGGTATGACAGGGAGTCTGTGTACTGTGGTGATAGATCAGTGGTGGTGGTATGACAGGGAGTGTGTACTGTGGTGATAGATCAGTGGTGGTGGTATGACAGGGAGTCTGTGTACTGTGGTGATAGATCAGTGGTGGTGCTATGACAGGGAGTCTGTGTACTGTGGTGATGGGTCAGTGGTGGTGGTATGACAGGGAGTCTGTGGTGATGGGTCAGTGGTGGTGGAATGACAGGGAGTCTGTGTACTGTGGTGATGGGTTAGTACTGGCGGAATGACAGGGAGATTGTGTACTGTGTTGGTTGGGTGTTGGTGGTAAATGACAGGAAGTTTTTGTACTGTGTTGATGGGGTGTTAGTGGTAAATGACAGGAAATTTTTGTACTGTGTTGATGGGGTGTTAGTGGTAAATGACAGGAAGTTTTTGTACTGTGTTGATGG
>JAOCPT020475204.1:0-12880 GCA_026546935.2 Palythoa grandiflora
CCCCCCCCCCAAAAAAAAAAAAAAAAAGAAATCGAGGGATTTTTATTTTATGACGGCAAAGCCAATTTGTTATTTATAGAATTAAACACAAGGGCAATCTTTTCTATAGCATTCGTTTAACTTGTTATTCCTGCGACGAGTGTGTTTTACTACAGGAAATCGGTTTTACAGAGAAAACTGGAAAATATCACGTTTTTGTTCTTGTAACATTGTACTTGTGGTAATAAGCACTCTGTTCCCTGTAGTTTCAATTTTAATTTAACTATTATTAAATCTAAATGTTTTTGAAAAATTCATGAACTTATTTTCGTCAGATACATGCGAAAATTGAAGCGTTGACGCAGCAAACTTCGGTTCTTTTTTAAACAAAGAAAAAGAATAAATTCATTGAGACAATTAATTTGCTTCGGTCTTAGATCTAAATTAGACACTCACAATGTTTTCAAAAACATATTAATACAATGCTTTAAAGAGCTTTGGTTAAGGTAGAGAATTAATATCCTTGCATGATCTTGTTTTATACTGAATAAGCTAAACTTCCTCGGCGCCGATAGGCTCGTGTGTTATGACATGGCTAATACAACTAGACAAGTAAATCATCTTATCTCAAATTTAATAAAAGACAAGCGTCTATGTTTATTACGGCTGGTCATGCAACACGTCTGTGACTAAATTGTTTTGATTCGCTCATTTTTAAATTTAAAGTTTAATTTACTACACGAAGTTAAAATCGTATATTTAACCTTACAAAATACATAAAACCAAGTGGTCTTGGACAAACCTTGTGCGGTGAATTGTTGGAAGAGGAAAGACAGGCCTATGTTAAGGTACAGCCTAAAGGTAAACTAAAAGTATTATCCTCGTAAATATGATATTTTTAAAATTGAGGGTACTGTAAACAAACCGTTTTCTTCATATGAATTAATAGTTTAGTTTCAAGTACGTACTTTGGAAGTTTGAGTCTGTATTGGTTGGGTTGATTGCAACATAACTAAGACAAATAAAAAATCCGGGTTTTCATCGGCGCTCGCATTTCAAAATAGCTGCCGCATTAACTTTTTTTTCTCTACTAGCAGAGGTTGTCGTGCCACGAGAGACCTCTGCTAGCAGGGAAACTTTTTTTATTTTTTGTATGGAAAAAACATGAATATTCAACTCCGCGTGTCGAAATAAAATGACTCGTTTACTGTTCTTCTTATGCTGTATAAAAGCAAAATCAAACGCCCACTGTGTTTACATTCACATTCTGGTCAGAATAGGAATTTCTTTTATTTGGCCTAGTAAGACGATTTTTTCAAAATTATTTTAATTCCTCCAGGATTTGAATTAAACTGTATGGTTTCGAACTAAAAGACTTATTTTTTTTATTTCTTTCCGTGTTTGTTGTGCACTATATAAATGGCAGTAATCTCGAACAAACAATAACAATTATGAAAAAATAATTTCCGATGCTCAAAAGCGTGGGAATTGAGCGGTTAAACGAAGTTGATTAAATTTTGTTGAAGAAAACGCCAACCTTTTTAAAATCATTGGTTTCAGTTGTCGTAGTTCATTGAAGCATTACAATATATTACATTTTTTAAAGTTGATTTTTAACACTTTATATCTTGCATGTTACACGTTAGCTTTTAAAATATTTGAATCAGCCATATGCAATAAGTAGAGGATATTGCGACTATTGCATGGGCGTGCGGAGATGTAGAGACTAATGCACTAATTTCCGCGCGTGGAAATACGAATGTGTAGTTCTTAGGTGTTGAAAAGATCTTTAAGCATTGATTTGACTACAGGGGACGAAATGAGACAACCTATGCAGATTGTTTGTAGCTTTGTATCTTTCAACCCCTCACAAATTTTCTTGCAGTTATCGATATACAGGAAGTTAATTCCTTTTGAAAAACTCTTGATTCATCTGTAAAATTACAACGTTTCATAATGAATTATAAAGAAAGGGAATTAAGTAAAATAATGAAAATCGAGTATTTCATCCATGTATAAGGTTATTTACACGCTGTTTTTTATAAGAAACCTTTATAAGAACAACGAGGCTCAAATTTGCTAAAATTTAACGGAATAATTTAAGAACAAGCTCAGGCTGAGGCTTGATAACTAGAAAAGTGCTTGTGGTAGAAAATTACTAAAACTTAGCGATACGGCATAAAATATAAAAGGATTCACTGTAAAGACCGCCCAACAAACGATAAAGGTAGTTCTCCTCTAAATTCAGCCGTACTATACATGTGTGGCGCAAGGCGGTTCGTTTTCCAATACCTTGTTTAATTTTGTTTTTTCTTCAATAAAAACCGCTAACAGAAATAAGAACAAGGCTGAAGTCGCCAAAAAATTAAGAACAATGAGCTTCGGGAAAATTACTGGTTCTTTTTAAAACAAGCTTCTAGTCTGCAAATACTCAAAATCAATATTTCTCTTAATCAGCGGCTACATGTATATATATCTTTATTAATAGGCAATCATTGTAAATTTTAACTCAATTCAGCTTTTGGCTGCAAGAATAAAACACGATAAAGAAACTCGTATTCAGTAATATAATCAATACTGGTACAAGCAGCCTCAGCTTTAAATTACTAATTAGTTCAAAAACCCAACTTGCGGAGTTTCGAGATATACTGATCGAACGCACTTCTCTAATCTATAATTATTAATTAGTACTTATTAAATTTATTATATCCAATATATCCGGATCCAAGCATCGTCTTTATCAAGGGTATATATGGACGGAAAAAGCGTGAAGAATTTGGTGGTATTTACTATAGCTTGTTTGAAAACTACAAAGTTCTATCTGATTTCGTCGGTTTTCCGACAACTAATTCAGATTCCTACCATGTTTTGCAGTCGCAAAATAGTATCAAAACATTTTTAAAGAAAAACCATAAAAATACAAAATAAATTGAGTCGGGTGCTTTTTCAGTTGTCGGGCGGGGACGCTAAAAAACTTTTTTTTACTTGGCCTTATAAAATTAAAAGTTATTTCGTCGTTCACTTGTAAAAAGATGTCGGTTTTGTAGATGGAAGCAATATAAGATAGTACATTGAGATTATTACAATTAATTAACGTTGAGACTTGACATTACGCCTTCCAACTATCGTTAACCGGCTCTTTCCAACATCATTACCAGCTAATTAATTGTGGTCTCGTGACCTCTTACTGTAAAGAGCCTATTCTCGTCTGTTGAGATATATCGTATTTTGCAGGTATACGAGTCGCAGTTTTAACTGCTGGAAAATTTAGTCCAAAATTTCCATTCAATGGGCTTTATACAGCGATAAAAAACCTTTTCTTAGATAAAAAGAAAAGCCCGAAACATTTAAAACTGCGCGCCAACTTGGCCGTGATCCCATGCAAAGCGCGTAAACAACTCAATATCAGGGCTTAGATATGTACACGTTTTTAAGTTTCAGCAATGTTTAATAGCTTCAGAAAAAGTTTGCAATCTTTGCTTACGAGTCTGTTGGTGTTATTTTCAAACAAGTCAGTATTCCATGTTCAAATTAAATTAAATAAAAATTTTCGAAGGAAAAACGTCACGGACACGCTATTGTGAGTGATTGCAGTCGACATTCGAACTGGAATTGTCACGACGTACCAAAAAATTTTTACACAGTGTTTTTCATTTATCGCTTTGCAATAATTATTATTTTAAAAGCACTAAAGCATGTTTACAGTGGTCACATACCTGAAAACAATCGGCGATCGCTTTGGCCTCTGTCTTTGGGTATAATATTGGCACATCGATCGGCAACCCGAGCCATGTACATGTCTGCAGAACTTCATTATATGTTATTATGGCATTTGCGACAACATTTTCTGGTGCTGATTTAAGGAATAAGAAACAAAGAAATCTTCACCGAGTTAGAATAAGCCCATATCGGCCACTCTGTTAGCAAAACTACAAACACAACTCATATATGGGCCTACGAACCATATATGCAGTCTTGCGCAAGAATTCCATTTTCTGGTGGAAGAAACAGGAAAAAAAAAATTTAAGACTGGTTTGCCACAGGCAACCCAGCAATGAAAAATCAGAACTATAATTAGTTTTGAATATAGAGTGCAATTGCTTTTATTCTATTTTAGGTATATCCGTTACCTCAAGAGGGAATTCCACGCTAAATTGCACGCGAAGAATTGATATCGCTCAAGTGAGGCACAGCAGTTCATTTTTCAAATAATTTGGTAGTCAGCTGCTAGCACAACGTTAAGGAGCCACTGTTATGCTCGGCTGTTTATCTCAACAGCCAATCAGTATAAAGCAGCGCTCACAGTCATGGTGGGATCAACTCTCACAAGAAAAAAAGAAAGATCTAAAGTTAGAAATGAAATCTTTATTGTTTTACATACAATGATAACAACTCAGCTGTTTACTGAGGGTTAAAAAGTGGTGAAAAACAAGATGATGAATTTGACCGTTACATGTTCAGTTTTTTGTTGGTTCCTGTTGACTTGATGAATTCGGCCAACTTGTTTGACATTCTTCCCTACTTTTCTACTTTTTCAACGCTTTGTGGCTGTAATTCGCGTTAAAATTAGCGTTTGCATATTCCTCAAATATTTAAAGTGGGTTAAATTCATCGCGAAGGGTCTGAAAGACTGTCTTGCGCCCGCAAGTATTGGTTAATTTACCACTCAGTTCCGTCATCTTGGCAACGTTCGGCATCATCTTCGTCGTACTGTTTTTGCCAACAGCAGAGTGTTTAAACCAGAGTTCACCCTTTGAGTTAACATCTGATCTGGCAAGAGAAAGAAGTTAGGAGGGAAATTTTTTTCTTTGCATGGCCGGTGTTTAATATATTCCTTGGGATCTCGCTCGCCACCATTTGTTGGAAATATTTTAATTTGTTGCTGTATTTTCGTGTGCTTTTTTCGAGCTTTCTTTTTTGCACTGACGGTTCTTTGGTTGTGCATTCAATTAATTCATTAGTTATAGTAAAATTCTCCAGCCGACAAACATGTTGCTCTTGAAAACCTCTCATAGCGAGATGAGCCTTACTGTTCCACCACACTAGGGTTGAGGAGAGCACTGGAGTTGCTTAAATTAATTGCACCAGTAGCCCACATTTTCTCAATTTCCTCCTCTACAACCCGTTGTGTTGGCTGTTGCAGTGTCTTTATTCCCCAATCATTTTTTATCTAGATCCTTTTTAGCGACAAAATATCGGCGACCTCATCAAATGCCATTCCGGATGTTTTCTGGATGTCAAAATTATCCGGTGCCGGTGGAAATGGCCAATCTAGGAAGTAGCGTCGCAAGCCATTGCACTTTGCACTAAATTGCAGTCTGTATGTAGTGACCCAGGTTTGTATTCCTCTCCTTTCTTCTTTTTCGTTATTTGCCTTTTCTCAATAGAAAAATATTTCAAGAGCTGAAGAGCATCCTTTCAGTTTATTATTTTGTTAAACTGCAGTTCGGTTCTGTGTTTTGCCAAGTACCACTGAATTTTGCCGTCACCGAAAGGTGATATCGGTGCTTTTCTTGTTGTTGTTCGCTACCATATTTTCTTTGAACTCCTTAAGTCGAGTTTCTGACAATGAGACCAAAGTAGGCTTGCAGCTCCAAAGCCTCGTACAATTATCGTTTGTAGGAGTTAAAAACAATTCTAAGCATTTTGTTTTCTGAAACCTCGAAGTGATATGGCCATGTGCAGTGCAATGTATTATTTCTTGCTGCGTTTCACTAAATGTGTTTTGCTAAGGTTATTTTTGATATCTCCGAAGCTTGACCTGACTCCCATCTCCTGAATATTTTTCGTTTTCTGTCACACTGTTTTTATTGCTATATGTCTGCATACTAACTCTCTTTTATATAAGAACGTTTTTATTATTTATGGCCGAGGCTGAATATTGTTGAATAATTTAGGGTTGTATAGCCTTAAATGTTCTTAATATATAATAATACATATTTGGTGTACATGTTTCTTTTGATTAGAATAACTTTATGAGTACAACGAGGCTCGGAAAATTTGCTGGTTCTTATAAAAAAGCGTGCACTTTTTTTCTTAAGCGCAAATGTTCCGGAAGCATAAAGCTATAAGTAGACAGAGTAAAAGAAAAATTCCATGATTTTGTGCCGTAATCAACAAAATAAAGTTCTCGGCCGTTCCTCAGCCTCGGGTGAATTCTTAGCATGTTCTTAAATTTTGGCCGATTTTAAGCCTGACGTTCTCATAAAAAGGTTCTTATTAAAAAAGAGCTTATTTAAAAGAGTGAAAAAATGTTTATTCATTTAAAACTAAAATGAACGAAAATGTTGCTCATTAAAATAAAGTAAGCACGTAGTTTTACGTTTATAAATAAATTCAACAATTATAGCAAAACGTTTTTAAAACCAAAAATTAAGAACATTCCTAAGTCAACTTTAAAGATGTAGTGTAATAGATAAAATATGAGTGGGAGACCTTTATGCATTTAAAAATGCGAGCCGTAGGCCCATAATTCCATAAAGGTCGGACATGCACGAATATTTTATCTTACTTATCATTTTTATCTCATCCGTGCACGAAGTGAGGGGACTAAATGTCACTCGCCGTCCGGCTGTTAGCACGGCTTTGTAGGAGTAAAGTTTACTTTACAATTATTGAATTTAAAGTCTGGCTAAGGAATTGAAATAGAACCGCAGATTATTTTCGTTTTATGTTATATGATTATGAGGCTTAATACGGCAAACTCGAACAAGATCGAGGTACACCTTTTTTTTTATAAGAACCAGTAAATTTTGCCGAGGCTAATTGTTCTTAATTTTTTGGTAACTTTAGCCTCAATTTGTTCTTAAATTGTTCTTATTTTTGTGAGCGGTTTTTGTTGAAGAAAAGCAAAATTAACTGAAGGTATTGGAAAATGAAATGCCTTGCGCCACATATGTATTGTATGGCTGAATTTAGAAGCGAACTGATGTAGTTGTTTGTTGAGCAGTCTTTAATGTGAATCTTTTTCTGTTTTATGCTGTATGAGTCAGTGTATCGCTAAGTTTTAGTCAATTTTCTACTACAAAAACTTTTTTAGTTATCTAGCCTCAGCCTGAGCTTGTTTTTAAATTGTTCCGTTGAATTTTGGCAAATTAATTTGATCCTCGTTGATTTTATAAAGTTGTTCTTATTAAAAACAAGCTTGTACCTAGGTCGCTTACCATTTGCACAGAAAATACGAACTTTTCAGTTAGTAATTAAATGGTACAGCTGCTGAAAGATAAAAATACTCAGACATATTCCTCTTATTCCAACCGAAATGACCAAAATATTCTGTACCATTTGTATCATAACAATCGGCTCGGCGTTCCAAGCTCCTCTGAGCATGTTTTCAACGGGATGAACTGGCCTGTACCATTTGGATTTAAATGATAAGTGGCCTGTACCATTTCTATTAATCCATTTCAACAAGTTCTTTCGTACAAATTGTAAACGGTATAATTTCCTACTTGTCTGTCCAAATTAAAGTTTTTTGCAAACTGAATAAGTAATATAAATTAGATTTGCGATGGTAATTTGCATGAATTGGCAGCCTGTAATTTTAGTGTAGAATGCGATAAAAGGGGAAGTTTTACAATGTTTCTGCGAGCAATTGAAAGCTATTTTAATCTGAAAAATGCGTTTCCAAAGATGCCAATAAATTGCAAACACACCAAAACTAAAATACAATGAAACGCTTTCTCAGTGGCTGCGATATCGGAATGTTGTATGCAATGATATTTTATAATATAAGATTTATTGTGAATGTTTTAAAATAAATGAAACGATATTATTTGCCATGCGAGTGCGAAGTAGATATCACGTGATTGAAAGCGCGGTCAGATTCACAGTTGAAAATTTTAAAAGCATAAAATATCCCCGTTTGCACTTACTTCTGAATGGTTGTTACCAGCAGTGAATTTGAATGATGTTCTCATGTATCCTTCTTTAATATTAGTAGGTATTTCCTTTCTTCGCTGCATAGGTCTTCCCATGTCGACTGCAAAAATGAAACCAAAAAATGTATTATTAACATTATGTGCTTCAACAACGATTCAAACAAATTCCCATAAAAAGCTTTTCAGTTGTTCTTGACACTTTTAAATTCTTAGCCGGCCCAGTTATAATTTTAGTTTAGGCTTAAACTCGCCACTGGGCGGGTAGATTGCTAATAAAACAATTGTCCACTTTATGGATCTTTTTTGTAAAATGATGCCAGAGAGTAAATAACCGCTAATGGTTTTTCTAATGCAATTAAAGAGATAAAAATCTTCTTCTTTATTTGTGTTTGAATGCTTAATTAATTTAACAGGTAGGGATAAAAGTACGTTATCGCGAGCTAGCAATGAACGAGTAACGGAAGATGAAGCGACATTGACGTGTGTTCTTGTGTCAGGCGAAAGGCGGAATAATTTACAGAGTGAGTGGAGTGAGACATTATTACAAGAACTTAGCGGGAATTTGGCCGCCCTGCGGTTAAAATATGCTGGTATGTTTTGTTCTGATGTAAATAATTTTAAATGTTTAAAGTGGTTGAGAGGCTGTGTTGCGACACGTTTGCATGTACAGTCCACGCAAAACAAATAACAAATCAGTTCTGTGTATCGTTTAACACTACAAAGAAAAAGCAAGAAACATGACTTTTATCAAAAATTTTCACTGGATGGATAAAAACTAAAAAGAGGACGAAGTGTTTGTATGGAAGCAAGGATTTGTCAAGGAAGACAAACAGAATTGAAGTACACGTGTACAGTTATTTATTAGCACCTTACATTGGCAGTCGTTTGTCCTACTGACTTGCGTCGGCAAAATTGAGAGTTGTCAGAATTATAAAGTTGTTTGTTCTTAAAATCAGCAAAATTTAAGGAGCTTCTGAATTGCGTTTTCAAAGGCAAGAAACTGAAAGATATCTCATTTACAGAACTTCAAATTCTGCATGAAGTCATTAACGCATTTATCTCAATTCTTTGACAGGCGAAATGGAAGCAAGAAATAACTTATAAGGTCAATCTTCAGTGACATTTACCTTCGTCTATGTGTCACTGGAAATATGTTTGCCGAACTGTTTCCAGTTGTTTTGCTCGCATTACTCATTGAAGCAAAACCATTTCCTTTCGCCAGACAGCGAGCTCAAAGACAAGCAGGTAGGAAAAAGATTTTTCTAATACTTTTGTGCAGTTAACCTAATTCACTGGTGCATTCCTTTGAAAAAAAAAGGTTTCTTCGCCCTTCTAAAGAAAACATTTAAGGTTGGTTTTCATATAGCAAAGTATTTTGAAATAAAGTTATCTCAAATATTGGTCTCTGATTTATCGCCTCTGGCTTCCTTTGCTACCTGTAACTGAAGTGTAAGAGGTATTCTTGTCATACTCATTTCCTAAATATTGCTTTTGTGGTTATCCACTTTGTGAAAATAGTGAATTGATGATCTTCAAGCAAGTCTTTGAGACTCGAAAATGTTGTTCGAATTACTAAAATTGATGCCAAGCTTGCTGATTAGTAAGAAAAAAAGATTTGTTGCCGTAGATTTATCAAACAACAAAGCAAATATATCCCATCTGCAATCAGATATACTCAGTGGCGTCTTGGAGATGCAATGGCCGCACAAATTAACAAGAATAGACCTCTTCGGACTGCCTCAATGTTTTCCCAATGCAGTCCTTTAGGGAAATAAGATTTTTTGTTTCAGATGCGACAATTAGAAAGACACAAAATTGTTCAGCTTAAACAAAGCATCTTATTTTCCAAGAGAACTGTATTGGGAAACATTGAAGCAGTCCGAGGAGGTCTACTAACAAAGTACTATTACATTTTTTCTAAAAAACTTCATTGCATTACTTTTGCGGTTTGCTTTTATAATATACAATTGTTGTGTGTTCTATTCCTGACAATTGTCCAATATCGCAAAACTTAAAAGTTTTGCCTGTGGCTTTGTTGTTTCAATGTCAATGTTATCAAACTGATCTAAGCATATCATCTACATACTGAACTGGGAAAGTTTTGTATGCATAAGTTAATCAAATAAGGATATTTTCACAACCGTTTTTAACAGAACGTACCGTTGGTTTTTACTTTTTCTTTTTAACACAAAGTTGGAATTGCTATTTGTTAGAAAGATTTTTGACGTGTACAATGAATGTAGTCGAGATTACTTTCAAAAACCGTTTTCCGCTGTCAACTTCAATCCTTGTTCGCGTAAATAATCCGAGTGAATGTTAAACATGCCTGTCTTGTAATTTGTACTTGAAGCAACTGTCGTTCTGTAAAAGGTTTGTAAATATGCAATCCTAGCGCAAACCAAAACAAAAGAAGGAATACATGATATTAAAATCGTAACCATTCGTGTAATCTCAAGAACATATACAGTGCTTTAATCTCAGCTATGTTTTAGATAATAGTTTATGAACCGGCTCCCAAATCTATATCTTTGCACTTGCCGCCAGCAATTTAACACGTAAGGTCAAATCTAATTTTAAGCTTTGTTTAATATAACGTCACGATACTTGAAGTCATGTAGAAAGATCTTTGAAAACATGCGATAACGGATAAGAACTGTGTACCTTATACTCAGTATAGTGTCATTGTGAGCATTTTATTGTTTACTTTTCTTCATATTCAAACAGAAATCTTTCAAGTTATTTTTCAAAAAACGTAAAATAAGTAACATTTAGAACAAAAACAATCATTATTGAATCAATCAATGACAATCAATGTTGGTACGTTAACATATGTAATCCGAAAGGCCGAGTAGTTTCAACAATATATTTTTTTCCGTTTTCAAAATCAAAGTTTGCAATTGTATATGCGTATAACTACAAGGATAAAGTTGTCTGTTTTGCTTTTTGGTAACTCAACAACAGAATTTAAAAGATTTTTCTCAGCCGGTTCATCCTCGAACAAAACTGTAAACTGCAGGTAATTTTACTTCGTTTCTTTCATAAACTGACCCCCCAAGACCTATCAGACGCGTTAAACTTCGATGACACACTGGTTGACACGGTGTTTTGAAGATTGAAGGTCTCAAAAACGAAGACCCAAGCAAAGATGTCAAAGAGAATAGACCTTGTCACGGCTTCCGACTCCATTTTGGCGGATATAGGCAAAATGGTTGAAGTTAATAGTATTTGTATCATTGCATGGAACTAAAAATGTCAAACAACATCGCAGTCTCGCCAAAAGACAGCGGCTTATATGTTTGCGTGGCCACAAAGCCGTTAAACCAGTTTCAAACCTGACTTGTGTACGTCCAGGCTTCTAGACGGCGGCGGCTTCAAAAGGTCGAGCGCTGTTCACAAAGGTCTCTCTTTCCTTTCCTGTTTTTATAAGAACAACGAGGCTCAAATTTGCCAAAATTCAAGAACAATTTAAGAATAACCTCAGGCTGAGCCTTGATAACTAGGAAAGTTTTTGTGGTAGAAAATTGACCAAAACTTAGTGATACAGCATAAAACATAAAAAGATTCACTGTAAAGACTGCTCAACTAAAAAATGAAGGCAGTTCGCCTCTAAATTCAGCCGTACGAGGCATATACATGTATGGCGCAAGCCGTTTCATTTTGCAATACATTCAGTTTATTTTGTTTGTTTTTCAATAAATTTAAGTACAAATTGAGGCTGAAATCGCCAAAAAATTAAGAACAATGAGCCTCGGCAAAATTTACTGGTTCTTATAAAACATAAATCGTGTAGGCGTTTATGTGCTCCATTTTGAATTTGCATCTTGAAGCCGGGACTGAAATTAACAGCGAAGTGCAGAAGATTCGTAAAACTGTGCACATTTTTCAGTTGCAAAAATCGAAAATTTTGTTTCGGTCAGACGACATGAATATGACCTTGTGACAACCAAAAGTCACCCCTAATTACGAAAAATAGATTAAAAAGTTGGGCTGGTGCTGATAGTTTCGGCTTTTGAACAAGCAGGCCTTGTTAAATTGGATTTGTTGTTGTTCAGATTGGTTGGCATTCTAAATATATTTTGCCTTAGCTTATATCAGTTTAATTTTCCACAGATGAGAATGCTTCAGCATGTCATAAAAAGGTCTATCTCATGGCTCCAACCGGTACATTATCGAGTCCAAACTATCCAAATTTGTACCCTCCTAACTCCACGTGTACGTGGATCATACAGGGACAAGCTGATCAGGTTATCAGAATCAAGTTTTTAAGTCTGGACGTGAAATCCGGCCCCAACTGCGGTTCAACGAGCTGCAAATGTGACCATGTCCACTTGAGAGAGCCTGGCGTCGTCGGTCCGGGTAGAAATAATGAAAAATATTGCAACACATTGAAACCTGTCGGTGTTTTGACAACTGTTGGACACCGTTTGAGAATAGTGTTTCGTTCTGACAGTTCAAGAGAAGGGAAAGGATTTTACATAAGGTATGAAATACTTCAAAATCAATCCAGCACAACAGCGATTCCGCTTCAAACAAACGCCACTCAAAAAAGTAACAGCAACTCCTCGCTGGTGGAGCGAACAACTACAACATCACCCTCCTTTTCTGGAGTAAAAAGTGGCTTCCTAGACGGCGATCTGGACGATCGCAATCGGAGTGAACCAACGCCTGTAGCGACACTCAATAGCACCAAGGAAACGATTCCGGATTCAACTTTCATTGCACCTATTGCAGCAAAGAGGAAAGATCCTGTGAATCATGTACCAATTCCATCAGCGGCCAGCACTAAGTATAATGCTAAAAACAGAACAACCTCAGGGGGTGGCTCTGAAAAGGAAGACGAAGGCCCCCCTGATATTGTAATACTTGGTCCGTCACTGATCTCGGTTTTGGCTTTCGCTAGCGGTGTACTTGGTATAGCTTATCACAACTATCGCGAGAATGAAAAGGAAAAGCACAGGTGCGTTGTGGGTAGAAAGTATGTGATTCCTGTGGATTTAGGAGAGAGGGAAGGGGGTGGGGGG
>JAOCPT020475312.1:0-12879 GCA_026546935.2 Palythoa grandiflora
AACATTTATTTTGAATCGTGCAGTTCGTTTTGTTTTTAAAAGCATTTTGTTATTAGTTAAGTTGTGAAGTTTAGTTTCGCGTCGGTGGATTGACTTCAAAAATGCCGCTGTTTGTTTGAATTATTCACACTTTTTGCTACAAGAACTTCAATGAATCAAAGGTTTGGCTAGCAGAGCAACGAATTTTGGTAGATATTTAAGAAAAACGCTTGAATAATACGCCAATGCCGAAAACATCAAGAAAGAGAACATCTATATGTATCTACTGGCGACTGAATCAAGTCACGTGCGACCTGAATACGATAAACAACATGAAACGCTGCAAAATTATGGTGTGATCGATGAACTCCATTGAAGAATTGTTGAATTCTCAATATGACATTGCAATTGTAAGTAGTAATTTCAGAATTAGACTTTCTTTTATGGAACTTTTGGCTGAACATGTCTTAAATGTGTGATTGCATGCGTGTTTGTGTTTACATGCTTTACAAAGTCAAAGATTCAGAACGTTTATCAAACCGTCGAACGCAAATATTTACGACACGGCAGGATGGCAAAGCGTCACGGTTACTAACCAAAATTTAAGTGTTAAAATTTCGGCAGTATTTCGTCAAAATCGTAATTTTGCTGTATTTTCACCGAATTTACGTTTTCCAAGTGACACCTTGAATATGCGTGAATGTACGAATTTTCGACGAATATACGCCGTAATTTCGCCGAAACGAACGCAAAAACAATAGCTGAAAATTCGACACAAGACTTTCAAGCGATACTGTACATCATTCTGCGTTATTTCAGATGGATGTTGAGGCAGTAGCTCATGCTTCTGATGAGGAACTGGAACTGCTTGGACTTGTTTAAAAGGAGATATACTCAATATCAGACGTTTTTGTGAAGATGATGGTGAAGTGATGGTGAAGAACGAAAAATGCAGAAAAGGTCGTTACTCAGAGAAATTTTGGAAAAAGGAAAATCAAAAAGGAAAGGTGATATGTCCTTAAAAACTGCAATAAATAATGGTAAAAGAGAGCGGGCAGTCGGAAAGGTTCATATGGGCTGGCTACATTATAATGAAGAAGAGGAGCGATACATATCTGTGCAGCAAAGAAAAGGAGGTGGCTCCAGGGACTGTGAACTATCACTGGTTGCTAAATGTGATGAAGTCATTGAAATTGGAAGAAAATTGTTTTTTAAGGATGGACAAAGTATTTATTGTCCTGAAAGTGAAATGTTGTTTGAACCTGCCAATTTCAAACAAGAATCTATATCTGATGTTAATGAAGGAGATGTACATTTCACAGTTCAGGGGTATATTGAGAGGTTCAAGCTATCTAGGGTAAGGATGTACCTGACATCACGAAATAAGAAATCGGCAAATCTGTGTATTGCTCTGATAAATGTACGTTTTTGAGACAATTATCATAAGCTAGAATCTCTTTATACAGGATGTCGATGATACTGTTGAACAAGCTTTGGAACCAGAGGAACAAATTTTTGGTAAGAGATTAGAACTCCTGTCTTGAATCATGTTGATACTTAACGTTGTATTAAATGTACAGGCTGTATAGCCTTGTTCATGAAGTGTGTGAATGAGGTAATTTTCAGCTTTTCTCTATAAAAAGTTCTGATCACAAATTGCATCTATGGATATTAAAATTACTTTTGTACTTATAGCAGAAAAGTTCCGCTAATGTTTATCATGTTAATGGTAGAAAACTTAGGATGGCTTTGTGTGGTTTTTGGTTGGTTAGCCTTTCTTCAGTCAGTGCATTACAGTCTATTGTCCATTGATAGCTTTGGCAGTCTTAACGATTTTAGTAGTAATTGTGTGTCCTGAACACAACAATTATCCATGAAAATTGTAGAAATAAAACAAAGTTGTTAGTCATGAATTTCAGAAAAACACCTCTTGATATCAAGTTGTTATTACATCACACGATTGGAAATGGACACCTCTGAAAAATCCACATGACAACACCAATTTCATAAGTAAGTGCTCTTTGAGGACACACATTTTTTTTACAGAGCTGTATAATTATATATATATAGACAACAGTTCCGTAGTGCACTTGTGCTATCTGTGCTTTGCTAATAACTTCTGGAAATGTTATCTATTTTTTTACTTTTTCAGCCAGAAACTAATAGACATCGTTTTATTTTAGAATAGATCGAAGAGTCGTGAAGACCCACAGATCACAAATCAAAGAAGATCTGATAAAAGATTTTCTCAGACCAAGCAGTTATGCAAGAACAACTAGAATTTCAAATCCTTGCTGATAATGGAAAAGATGAAGAAGGTCAAGGGAGTGGAGTTAAGCGAGATATCTGCAACATTTTGGCAGGAGATTTTCACTTCTTTACCGAGAAACTGGCATGAATACCAGAGAAAAGAATGGGAGTCAATCGCACGTATATTAGTGTTTGGATTTCAATGCTCTGGGTATTCTTGAAGTTTGTAACAGGTAGTGATGTGCTAGCGTGTGATTCTATTGATGTTCACCTTAAGTGACGGCTTTGAGTGCAGACCTATTACACACACGTGTTGTCCTTTATTAGAGGTTCCAGCGACATATCAACCCTACAGTGAACTCACACAAGAGTTCAACAATATTTCAAGAAACAAAGAGGCCTGGACATTTAATATTGTTTGACTGCACTCTAGAATGTAAAGAGACAACATTTAATTGGTTTCTATTTTCATTTTTATTTAAAAGCCTAGTTACAAAAAGGTCCATGTTAACTGTTTCCTAATATCTTGCGTTGAGTCTTTGTGAAAATAATGGTAGCCAAGATTTGATTTATTGTTAGGACACTCAAACCATAAACACTTGGCTTTTATTTTGGTTTTGATTTTTTTTTATCTTTCTACTTCTTTAAATCCTCTAAAAGCAGGTTTGAATTGGAATTCGCTGAGTGACCAAAATATAATATATCTTTAACTGATTTACTCAATTGTAGTTTGTGTTCAGTTTCTGAAGACTAGTCAACAGTTACTCTATAATACTATAATGTCACACCAAAACAATGTATTGTTTTAATGCTAAAGATCATGGTCAGAAAAGCTGAAACTCCAAGGAAAATGCAAC
This sequence comes from Palythoa grandiflora, assembly GCA_026546935.2. Lineage (NCBI taxonomy): Eukaryota > Metazoa > Cnidaria > Anthozoa > Zoantharia > Sphenopidae > Palythoa > Palythoa grandiflora. The sequence goes on from JAOCPT020475312.1 coordinate 3,087, forward strand.
AGAATTTAGTTAAATAAATGAAATGGGGAAAAGTGCACACAAGTATTGCACTAAATATTCAGAGTGAAATTGTTTATAATTTATTCTAAATATTTTGTTATTCATGCCAGTGTTAAAAAGCCATGACCTCATAGTGTTATCTGTCGGTTGAATTACATAAGTATTATTTATTATAAACAGTTTTGTTTTATATGATTAAAAATTCAAAAAACACCAAATTGCATGATGAAGTACACATTGAGGGTCGTGACGCTGTGAATACTAAACCAAAATAGAGCAATTCTTGTTGTTTTTTTTCTAAAAGAAAGTAGTTTGGTTCACATTTTTACAGCAGTTTCTTCGGCACTGTCACCTTAGCAACGGAGAGTAGCTTGCAACTTTCGACCGTCGAAAAGGCAAAATATAGCCTTTGCGTTTTTGGTTCTGAACGGGAAGCTTTTGACGGGGTGGCTTAGATATTTTTACACAAAAGAATATGGATTATGTGCTTTAAGACGGTTGTTGTTTTAATTTTGAAAAGCAACTGCTAGTATGATTTTTTGGGGTCTAAATTTATCTACTTTTCAGTCCGTTATCAAGGGTACTCTGAATGAGGTATTTGTAATTGCCCAATTAATTTTACAACTATCTTATTTCTCAAATCGAACGAGTGCGGTAGTAAGCACCATAGGGGGTTGATAATCCGTAAAACTTGTGTCGAGAAATATTAACGCATTTGGTTGTACGCGCTAAAAGCAAATCCATCATTTTTTTTAATATATTCAGCTGTGACTGGCATTGGCGGCGATGGTTACGGCGATTTTCAGCTTTCCTAAATTTTGAAAAAAAACAAAGCGCTCTTGAACCTTTCAATTATACTATCGCAAATGTCTCACTATAGGGGTTGTTTTAGCAAGGTTTATAAAATTTCGAAACTATCGCCGGACTTTAGATAGTTACAGACATTGGCTCTTAAAGGGGAGTTAGGTACTATGAAGGGTGTTAAAGCTAAGCTGTATCTTAAGCCAGGGTCCCCTGCCAAATTTTTCAAACCTAGACCGGTACCCCATGCACTTTTAAGTGAGCAATGGAGCAAGAATTAGACCGCATGGAGAGTGCGGGGATTTTAGAGAAAGTTCGCTATTCAGAATTTTAAAGTCCCGTTGTGCCCGTAGTTAAGGCATACAAGTCATCAGTCAGAATTTGTGGAGACTATAAAGTAACGATTAATCCCTTACTCGAGCTGGTCAACACCCACTCCCTAATCCTGAGGAGATATTCGTAACTTTAAGTGGTGGTAAGAGATTCACTAAGTTAGATTCATCTAGAGCTTATCAGCAAATATTACTTGATGAAGAGTTTAGAGATTAATGTACCATTAACACTCATAAAGGTCTCTATAGGCCGAATCGTCTACTTTTTGGTGTAGCTAGTTCCATGGCAATTTTTCATTTGAACATAGTGTCAGTGACTAATTCTTGAATCTTTTTCTTATGATAGATCAATGAACAACAGATGGCACTGGGATCATTCCAAACAAGAAAAGCAGTTGAAATTTTGCCAATAAACAAAAGGAAAAAGTGTGCCAGACTCCATAACCCATCTACTGCATTGCCTAATACCAATGGAAAACTTAATATTCCTGAAAGACGAGCATGTGAGAGAATTGGTGAAACCAAGAACTTTGCGTCACTCATTCATGGAGGAACTAAAGAAAACAAAAAGCCAGCACTAGATGGTTATGGTGTTCACTAGTAAGAAATTGTTCTTCAAAAGAATTAAGAAACTATCTGGAGTCCACCCCTAACATTATGAAAAAAGTTATTCTACCCATTAGTAAAATGCATATTAAAAAATTTGAAAAAAGTGATGCAAATGCTGCACGTAGCCTTAACGTTTTGTATAGTGGGGGATTGATTAGTAAAGCTAAATATAAGCGGATGAGAGGCGATGCTGCTCTTAACAACAATCCCGCCGAAACTAAATCTCCGTTGAAGACTTCCATGGAATTTATGGAAGGAGTACCAGTCCCAAAACTCTTCACTTATGATCAAGTACAGCCATTTATAAATACCCTAGACATGGGTCCTGTTTATAATTTACAAAGTACTTATGGACTGGGAAATAGGGATGAGGAAATTAACGGGGTTTATCATGATTTGGAAACCCTACTTCTCAAAATTGCCAAGATGTACCTTGCCATAGATGCAAAGTATTACTCAGCAGAAAAGCCCCTGTTGAATTAGTTTAACAGAGAGAAGGGTGCATTCAAGGTGGCTATAGGGGCTGATGGGGCACCTTTTGGCAAAGAATCAGAGGCAACAGCCTGGCTTGTCAGCTTTTTAAATGTTTTTACTCATGTAGCTTGCCCTTTTGATAACTTTCTTTTATGTGGGGCAAATTTTAAAGAGGTCCATGATGTAATGGTACAGTTTGCTAAAAATCTGACAAAAGAAGTCCAGGTTGTTGAGACGAAAATATATGTTATTGGTAGTGAACAAGCATCGTTTTCTTTTGAATTAGTTCCATCAGACATGAAATGGTTAGCATTTTTTTCTAGAGAATTCAATAATGCAGCTTTTTACTTTTCCTTTGTTCCTAATGTTAATCAGTCTAACATGGAAACTCTAAATGGTACCCTCGGCCCTGAATCAACCAACGCTTGGCAACCATGGGATTATAAACAGAGGTTGTCAGTGGCCAAAGATGTAGAGAAGTTTTCTCAGACCCTAGAACATTCTACTGTAACAGAAAAGACTAAGGGAACAAAAGTAACAAATTTTATTCGCAGTAAAAAGTCCCGCCAACAATGTGAGCCACTATTAGGGCACCTAGTGGACAAAGTTTTAGCTGAGCCACTACATTATATGAACAATACTTGGCAATTCTTTAACAGCAACTTGCTTAACCTAGTTCTAGATATGAGCCAAATCCCTGGTAGTGTCAGCTCTGTAAAGGATCTAGCAGCTAACTGTCCATTTTTGTGGCTACTGCCTCCATATGGAGGTGAAGCCACTATGCTATGGCATTGAGTGAGTGTAACAATAGAATACGAACTCCTGCTGATTTTGACCCGATGTTTTTTTTTTGTTTCCGAATATTTTCAGTCGGTCATACTTGTTGACGATTGGTTCAAAACGGCTTTGATAGCAAGTCTACGAAAATCTCCGATTTACTCTATTTGCGTGCTTCACCTTAGCGTCGTTTGAAAAGGTGTGGAAGGTGAGGTTTTGCTTTCTATTTCGGAAATGAGTTTTTATTATTTTGGTTCAACAATCAGGCACGGCTGTCTGCGTACAGCAACATTAAACAGCAAGTCAGAGATATTGGTAGTAAATTTATTAATAATGTAGAGATTAGTGCACAAGAAGCAGTGTACATTGTATTACAATTGCCAATGAAAAAATCATCTAGACAGATAGTATTCGTAAATACCTCTCCCCCTGATGAAAGAGTTGAGCTCTTAAAACCAATGGATGACATTAGAACTATGGATGATGACTGTGAAGAAATCTATACCAGTGGATTATTAAAACGGTATCGTAAGCGACCAATAACACTAGAAAATTTGACACTTGCAGACTGGGTTGCTTGGTATGATAGTTGTCAAAAAACATCTGTAAAACAAACAAATGAAGTGGACATAGATGGTCTACCATTAGAGAGTTTCATTGATGATAATCAGAATGATGATGATGAGCATGACCAATTAATCTCTAGCAAAACTAAAAGACGATCTAAAGCTAGAATAATAAGAAGTATATGGTTTAATAAATAAACTGAACGAGAAAAACATCGTGAACTTATCATGCTGTTTACACCATGGAGAAATGAAGAAACTGACTTAAAAGGAAAATGTTCTTCTTACCAAGATCGATACATGCTGTTATCAAATGCAATCAATGAACAGTTGAAACAATATGCTTTCTGTAATGAAGATTTCAATGAAATACAAAAAGAGATGAGTACAATTGAAGACATGTATGATAATATTGCACCATGCACACAAAGTCTTGAACTACAGGACCAGGCAGAAGGGAACCAGGACTTGTTTCCTGACTTTAATGAAAGTTACAACTTATCAGATGATTTGGGTATACCATAAGGTGATCTAAACACTGAACCATTGCTAATGAATGAATTACAAGATAATGAATATAGACACCTAGTACAGACACTGAATAAAGGACAAAAAGAATTCTTTTATCATGTCTTACATTTGATCAAAACATCTAATGAACCATTCTACTGTTTCCTTAGTGGAGCTGCAGGTGTAGGGAAATCACACGTTACTAAGGCCTTGTATCAGGCGGCAATTAAGTATTACAATAGTAAAGCTGGTGATAATTTTGCAGAATTGAAAGTATTGATGTTAGCACCTACTGGTAAGGCAGCATATAATATAAAAGGTAATACTATCCACAGTGCTCTAGCCATACCAGCATGTCAGTCATTAAAGAACTATAAGTCTCTGGATTCAAGTAGACTTAATACACTAAGATGTCAACTTGGTGGTGTGAAACTGGTATTCATAGATGAAATATCAATGGTTGGTAATACCATGTTTAATGTACAGATGAACAATAGACTAAAAGATATCAAAGGCTGTTCACTTCCCTTTGGGGGAGTCAGTATTGTTGCTATTGGAGATTTATTTCAACTGCAGCCTGTAATGGATAGTTATATATTCAAAGATATGGACAACAATGGATATGGTATTCTTACCCCTAATATCTGGCAAGAGCTTTTCAAAATGTTTGAACTGAAGCAGATAATGAGGCAAAGAGAATGTAGACAGTTTGCTGAAATGTTAAACAGATTAAAACAAGGTAACCATACCAATGAAGACATTATGGAATTGAAAAGAAGGATTATTTTACCCAGTAGTGTTAGCTATCCCAGAAATGTACCACACCTGTTTGTTCAGAATAACAAGGTAAATGATTTTAACAACAAAGCCCATAATTCATTGCAAGGTACAAAAGAACTCTATTAAGGCTCATGATTGTGTAATCGGTGCTCAGTCACAGGAGCTTAGAAAAAAAATTTTGAAACAGATACCTACTGACCCAAGGAAAACTAAACAGTTACATTCTATCCTAAAGTTAGCTGTGAGAGAAAAAACTGAGATATCTTTGAATACCAGAACAGATGATGGTATAACCAATGGTGCTGCAGCTGTTATACGGTCAATACAGATACACCAGTCAGACACACCATCTGGTATAATATGGCGGGTACAGTTTGATCATGCTGAAATTGGTGAGAAAACCAGACATGATAATAGACAGTTGTATGTGCAAGGCATTGAACCCACATGGACACCTATCAAACCTGTCAGCACACAGTTTGCTGTAGGCAGAAACAGATCAGTTCAAGTTGTAAGAAAACAGTTTCCTTTGAAACCTGCTGCTGCTAAAACTATTCACAGATCACAAGGTGATACTGAAACTAGAAGAACAATACCACATATACATTATGTAGGATTGAGTAGGGTTACTACAATAGATGGTCTTTTTATCACTGACCTATGTGAAAGCAAAATAGGTGTAAGTGATGATGTCCGAACAGAAATGTATCGTTTAAGAACAGAAGGACAGCTGTCTCTTTCAATAACACCTCTTTATAAAGCATCAGAGACAACTTTTAAGGTGTGTTTTCTTAATGCATGGTCATTAACAAACACATAAAGGATGTGCGTAGTGACCTCAACTATTCAAGTACTGATGTTAATATTTTCTCAGAAACAAGGTTTTGTCAATTTGATAGTGATGATTTGTATTTAATAAATGAAAAATATATATTGTTTAGATATGATGCCCCACAAGGAGCCTCTCATAATACTGGACCATTTGGAGGTACTGCGGTGTATAGTCGTCTTGACTATTACCCTGGATATCCATATTGTTACAACAGACATCTTGGTGTGGAAATGACTATTTTGAGATTCATGCTGATCCCTCATGTAACAATAGTAGCAGTTTACAGATCACCAACAGTATCAGTAACTCTTTTGTGTAATGCCATGAAAGACACTAGAATCTCTTTCAAGGAAATTTAACATCTTTATAGGTGACTTTAATGTAAATTGGTTAAAAGATTTTCACCATACACCTCTTTTTACCTGAAGGGCAAAAAACCTTTCAAATTGTAGAGACATTTTTCTGACCACAAAGCCATCTGTGCTTTAGTAAACTGCTTTTGTGTACCTTGATTTAGAATATTGACTAGTACTCATAGTTCCAAATGTTTAATTGCATACTTGCAAAATACATATAATTTATATGCATACTTATGTAAACAAAAAATGTTCTCCAATTTAGTAATTTATATGAAAAAATATAATAAATTTCCTATGCAAGACCCACTTGTTTTAATCCAACTGAAATTCTCACCATTTACTACATCATGATACACAATCAGATTCTTAGTGTTCATGTACATGCTGTGCATCTTGAAATCTTGAAAAGTGTGCAGGTAATGCTTTAAGTTTCATGTATGTATGCATACTTTTTTGAGAAATTGAAACACTATTATTGAATAATATACGCTTTTACTTTAACAAGCTTTAATGTAGCTACAGCTACAGTACGCAAGATTTTTACTCACTTGCTTCTCCAGTATTATGTGAAAATAACATCTACTGACTAAAATTAGTCTGATTTGCATTCTATTCTAGAAGCCCAAGGTGAAAATGAATCCAAAATCTGTAAGTAATGTCCCATATTTATTTTATAACAATTTGTTGTAATTTTTAGTTATTTTAAGTTTTTAAACTTTATTTAGATGAAATTGTTTAAAATTTACAATAAAGAAACTAATGGTTTATTGTGTATTTAATCATTCTATTTCTATTTCTTTAATATTTCTTTAATATATTATTTATTAATTAAACATTGTGTAATGACAGTGGGCAGCCTTGCTAAAACATCTAAAGATGGAGATTGTCTTATTTACACTAGTCTTATAATTTTAATAAATTTACTGCTATTAGACATAAATTATATTTATTAACATTTTATTAGAATATAAAACCTTTGACTTATTTCCCTCTATATCGCCTGTTCTCTGCCAAACCAGCTACCCTTCAAACCAGTTGTAGTGGTATGTATACTCACAATTATTTCATTTATACTGTATATTAAACAATATCATTAATTATTTTACAACCTTCATTATTTGTTAAATGTTTTCAAAACCAATAGTTTTGAATTCATACTTAGGCTACGTTCACACTGTACCGGATAGGTTTTCGCGACGGTACGATAACTGTTTCGTTCCAGTGTGAACACGGAGCCGAGCAAAATCGGCACAACTCGTACAACCCTGTTCACACTGCGCCAGGACGATACGGAACGATTGTGATTCAAGACAAAACATTTTCTGAGTAGACATTAAAATGGGCAGCGGTTTTCTTTTTACCTCGTTTTGATGTCACGAGGAAGCTTGAAATCAAAATGGCGGCAAAAAGCACAACGAACAACAACACCCCAGACAAGGCAGACTTTTCTTGGACGGACGATGAGATTCAACTCCTTCTCGAAAGTGCAGTGGCTTATAAGTCCCAAATGGAGTATCAGGGTGTTGCCTGGGAGGGAGTAAGATCGAAGTATGACAAAATAAAAGAGATAATGGTGGAAAGGTACCCCAAAGACAAGGAAGCCAGTGGCACTGGCAGTGATACAAACGTCAACAAGAAATTTCCAGATTGTAGTTTGATAACTTCCAAGCGAATTGCTGCGAAAATGAAAAACAAATAAGGCAAGACTTCAGGCGTGCAGTTGACAGTGGGCGTCAAAGCGGAGGAGGGAGAGTTGTTTACACGTTTTTCCCCATTTGCCAGTCTCTTTGGGGCGGTTCTCCGGGCGTCACAAGTCTTGAGGGATCCGGAATCGACTCTGGAGCAAAGCAGTCCAGTCTAGCAAACACAGTTGGTACAGATGGAGATATCCCGCCTGCAGCTGATTTGTCAGCAGATAATAGACCTTCTGGAGGTACAGCTGTAAAAGTGAGTGAAGAGGAAGAGAATCCTGCAAAGGAAAGAAGGCTGAAAATAATGGAACGTTGAAGGATAGAAAAGACAAAAAAATCAACCAAAAACTTAGTGTGGACGCCCAGCTGTTAAATGCAGCCAAGGAAGAGTTGACACTGAAGAGAAAGTTATTTGAGAGCTTCGAGAAAGATGACACGGAGTTTAAGGAGGGCATGGCAAAGATGAGTAAGACCATGGAGTCAATCGGAGTGTCTATCCAACTGGGATTTGGTCTACTGGCCAACCTCCTCAACCTACCGAAACAACCTTCATATATGCAGCCGCACAACAATCAATTTCCACAAACTTTACAACCACCATTTACTGAGCCGCAGTATATGTATTTGTCACAAAATCCAACATCCTCTGCTGTTTGCACCAACCCGTTTCCAGAAGAACATAATTTTTGAAGAACATATATGTTTTGACTCCTTTGTTTGACTGTTATACTGTTGTGAACCAAGTGAACTTTGATATGTTATAATTCATCAGTTGCATTTCTGTAAAATGTTCCCGGCTCCTTATGCCCTGTCCACATGGAATTCCTTCCCAATACCCTTCATGGTGGGGGTTTGGATGTTTTGCGAAACTTCACCTTTTAAACAAATTCTAAAATGCTGTTGTAACATTTTATAAATAAAGGTATATTATTCTATTGAATTTTTATACAAACAAAACTGTATTTAATTTTATTACTTTAAAATGGTTATCAAGATCAAGATTTTAAGGAATCTTGACCTCATATCAAACACTGATCAAGACACTAGATCAAGTCTCGAATATAAATTGGGGTGGGACTTTTCTGCGCTGCTCGATTTTTTTTCCTGGGAATCCGGGCCGCAAGAATTTTTTTTGTGGTTCACTTGGCCTGCAAGAATTTTTTTTTGTGTGCGTGTGCTTTTTTCGAAAAGGTTCCTAAAGCCTTTTAATACTGTTACTAACTGAATGAGATAGACAGCATTTGCTACATTATTTCCTTTGCATTCTTCTCTTTTCTGCATTATTCTGCAAGTTTCAGTTCAAACAACTCATGCTATTTAAATCTTTCAGTAGAGAATAACAATAATTGTTGCCCAAAAACATTTTGATTTTGTCATTATTTATATTTAAATTTTATAGTACAGTTGTTTGGAATTAAAATTTGAAAAATAAATATATTAAATTATAGTGCTGATAATGTACTAAAGGTTGAGACAAATTAATGAGATAGTACTATATATTTTATCTCAGTTTTGTTATTTTATTTAAATTTTATAGTATTTTATTTAAATCATATAGTAATAGAACAATTAAAACTTCCAAAAAATTTATATTGATTATTAACATTGTTGTTATGGTTTGGACTCTTTTGCATGGTATTACCCATGATTTATTGAAAGGCTCTACATCATGTAAAAAGGAAGTTGAATATTAAAGGATATTGAATTGTGATGATTATTTTGTGAAAAGGTGTTCTTTGGGGGTTGATACCTAATTTTATTCAAGAACCAAGGTACTCTATATCATGTATAGGCTGTGTGTGGATGGGGAATGCTGTTTCATGGGGGATGAACAATGCGCAATGTGCTTTCATTGGTTGCCAGTAGCACATATTTTGGAAAGTCATTCCTCCTCCTGTGAAGTTTAATCCACTTGTAAGCTTGGACGGTCAAATCCAGATAGAAGGAACATTTTCAGAAGCAAGAATTGTTTTTTCCTACACCGAAGCTGCAATAATTTTTTTTCACTTTGTTTCGGATTGCAGGAAATGTTTTTTTTGCTTTGGGCCCACCCCACACCCCC
>JAOCPT020475397.1:0-12879 GCA_026546935.2 Palythoa grandiflora
GTGACAAACATTAGCAGAAGTTAAGAACTGAGTTCGTATTAACTTTTTAAAGCCAAAAATTGGATAAAAAGTAGAACTTCATTTCGTCCTTACGATAACGAATATATCAATATAATTTTCATAATCATTTAGAGAATTTCATAATCTTTTCAGTGCACGGCTTTGTCCCTCTTCTTCAAATGAATTTGAACCCAACGCACCTGGTGTTGAAAGACTAGAAAAGAACAGATGCATGCGTGATAATAATATAGCTTAGCGTTCTCCTATTTCCTTTGTTGACCAATCAGTCAACATTTTAAGTAGTTGTAATGCATGCACGTCTTTAAGCCTTAATGCCGCCTAACATAAACAGTTCACTTGTGTCAATCATGCTGAATATTACAATAATAATTATTTAAAAATACTAAAATTTTAAAGTAGAGAAAAATACAACTATTTTATACAATAAAAACAGATGGTAAAAACCTTATTAAACTGTTCATTCTACATAGATATTTTATCTCAAAGACTTCAAGGACATGCAGAATCCTATAAAATGGACAAAGAGCGTATAATGCGGTTTTGTGTGATGTTCATTTGCACAAGGTGAGAGGATGCGAGGTACCTAGCTGTTATAACGCCAAACTTTCGTTCTACTGAAGCAATCCCTTTTAAAGCCTGGTCGAAGATATTTCATAGTGTTTTATATCATTAGGTTGGAAATGAATTACTATAAAACCATGTTAAACTGAATTCCCAATAGCCGAATTGATTATAGGTAATTATGAACAAAAATTCAATTGCAAGCCCATTTTATGTTGCAATGAAAGTTATGCCGAATATTGTCTTTAAAATAGACTTTTGTCTTTGCGTTTTACAAACAATTTAGACTTTAAGTTTACCGTATACCTTCAGGGGTGTTTTGCGTCAAAACGATACAGTGCATCTGTTTTAAACCGTAGATACCTAAACCCATAGATCAAATTAAAGTTTATAAGAGCTGGCTTTCGCACTATGCTAAAAAGTTTGAATTAAAATGAAATTTTAGATTTTTTACGTTCTCTAAAAATAAGCTACAAAATCGCCTTTCGAAAGTTACAAGTCCAAGCAATTATTGATATTTAATGATTTAATCAATCCGCCAGTTTCAAGATCAAAAGTGCTAAAAAACGTGTCTGCGTTTTTTCACATTCAATTGCAGAGAAAAGTTATGGCGCTTTTTCGAGTTAGGGTTTAAAAAAAGTCTAGAAACCGTACAAAAATTGCTCTCAAACAAATTTTTTTTCCAAAAACTAAAAACGCAGACAGGTTTTGTTCTTCATATATTGAATAAGCTACTGAGAAAATTTTAGGGGAAACGAACAAATTCCCTTTGAGTTGGAACTCTCGAAAGGTGATTTTGTCGCTCGTTTTTAGAGAACGTAAAAAGGCGAAAATTTTATTTTAATTCAAAAGTTTTAACTTAGTTTGAAAGCCAGCTCTATAAGCTTTAATTTGATATATGGGTTTAGGTATCTAAGGTTTAAGACAGACGCACTGTATCGTTTTGACGCAAATACCCCTGAAGGAATACGGTAACCATAAATACACGGAAACGAGGCTAACGGGCCAACATGTCTCTTTTGACCTCATAGCCTCGTTTTGGTGTGTTTTCATCCAGAAACCGCGATCCTGCAATAATGATTTGCAGAACTGGAATAACAGCTATTCATTTCTCCAAATTGACCAATCACAGTTCCAGGCTTCCACATTCTGGAAATTTGTTCCCAGATGTTGAGCACTTGTTTGAACACTGAACTGTCAGCAATAATTCATGTTTTTATTGGTTACCTAAAGAAAGGAAAGGAATAAATATCCTACTTGGGTGAACAAAGGTTATTGAGAAATGCCAGGTGTTAAGAAAACTGATTGTATCCATTTTAAACAGATTTGTGAGAAAAGGAGTTTTTGCCTTGTTGGGACAAAATCTTCCAGGGAAAAAGGATGGAGATCAAGATGATGGGTTGCCGCCATTGACTCCCAGCTTGCTGTTAAACCCCCAGGTGGACTTGTTCCCGTTTCCAGCTTACTTTGAGGAGTTGCATTCTTTTCTGGGTGGATTTTGTAGAGAAGGTTTAATTTATTCTATTGACACTGAAGGTAAGGGTTAGTTAGCTTTCAGTTTATGGGATGCCGGCTGTGATTTGATATATTGGTATAATTCAGATTTTCCGCATAAAGTATACCAAGTAGTCTTCAACCTTGTAAAGTAAGATCATAAATAAAGTGTTATGTCTTGATTGGCACGACAGTTACGATAAAGAGAAATAAATTACAAGATCATCTAACTACCCCACAAAAAGGACAACAAGAAGCTGAATGCAAACGTAAAAACAGATTATCACAGGGACATAGCAAATGGGGGGAAGGGGCTAGGGGGGCTATGTCCCCCAATTTCCCCCCAAGTCTTTGGCATTATTTACACTTATGGGTCATCCCAGTCACTTTAAGAGTTGGATATATAGTTGATAAGTCCACTGCAAGTCCTAGGTGTATTGCACTGGAATTAGTGTCTGGACCTAGTCTTGCATCCACAAGATCCCGGATTCAAACCTCGGCTCTTCCCGAGCGTTGAACATTTGTGTGACCATTCTTTCAAAGTTGACTCAGCTTTGCATCAGTATAGGGCTGGTAAAATAAGTACCAAAAGTTCAGAAAAAACCTTTATTAATACACGATTTTAAACATCAGTAAATATATACAGTTTATGTAAAAGAAAAAAACTCTAAAATACTGTTTTACGTATTTGCCTTGTGGGTTCCCTTTGACGAATGTAGATCATCAAGGCACCTTTTGAAGGATGCCAGGAATAAAGGCTCACGTAGCTCAAATGGAAGTCCATTCCAAAGGACAGCCCCAGAGTACCCAAAGCTGTGCTTCGTATAGTCCGTTCTTGGTTTGGATACCAGCAATATTCTCTCTGATTTCTTGATATTAAAAGTCAATAAGTCAATTTGCGACTAGAGAACATATTCTGCATATATAAAGGCGTTTGATTACTAAGGGTCTTATACATTGTAACTGCCTTTTGCTTTGTTCAACTGAAAGCCTGTCCCATCCAAGCATATCAAGAATTGGACCAGCACTGGCCTCATAGCTAGATTTTGTGACTATTCTTGCAGTGCAGTTCTGTAGGTTTTGCAACTTATTACTCAGGTTTTATTTGACGCCATACCAAACACTACTGCAGTGTTTGAATTAAGGTTCCATCATGGGATTGTAAATTTTAGCAGCTGTGTCTTGGTTTATGAATGGTCGCACACGTTTCAATGCGCCGATCCCTGAGGAAGTCGTTTTGGAAATATTGTTGACATGCTTGGACCAGGTGACGGTCTTATCAATTGTTAGGCCGAGTGACTTTGAGGAAGCAACTTGTGTTCGTTATGTGCCCGAATGGAAGTATTAGTTTGGGTTTGCAGCTTTTGACGCGAGCCAATGATCATAAATTCGGCTTTGGCTACATTAAGACTGAGTTTGTTGGCTTTTAACCATATGTTGACATTGGCTAGAGCGTTGCTTCTAGATCACTGGTGGTAGAAGCTGCAAAACTAATATTAGTGTCATGTCATCTGTGCACATCCGAGCAGTGTCATCTTTCAGTGCCCCTAGCTTCTGTTAGGAGCTAACCTGCAATGGGATTAGTGTACATATCGGCCTTGCGGAGGCAGTGACTCTCATTTGCTTTGTTGAACAGAAGCCGAAGATAAGCTTATTCATTCATAATGTGGATAGCAAACATTGCAACCATGATGAGTTTTGTATTGCTTTAATGTTGGGGAGGCTGGTCTGGGAAGTGACACCCTTAAAACAACCTTTTCAAAATTACAAAAATAACAAGTTTGTATTTAAATGTTTGCTGTCATAACAAAATTATGCAAAGGGCTTAACAATATCACGGGCTGTACTGGTAAAGCTGTTTTATAAGTCTCTGATTTTAGAACTAAGATCTGTTAAATTCCATCCAGCAGGTGTATCGAAAATGCAATAAGTGTGACCGGTTTGAGGCATTCCCTGAGTTTTAAGCTAATCCGTTTTTATTTTCTGCTACAAAGTTAAATATAATGCGTTGTGGTGGTATTATGTATTGACATTTAAAGAATTTTTACTTACATTACTGTATGTTATATAAACTTGTGTTATCGTAGCACAGTTGAATACACGAACATATTTGTACCACAAAAGAAGAAGTTATAATTTTAGTCTTTTTTCAACAGTGTCACAAGATTTGACAAGTGTTGAAGGTTACAGTAGTTTATCTTCCCAATTGAAGATGGAATTCTGCTTTCAAGACAGAAAAATATGGGGTTACACGATGAGACAGGTAGACTTTGCTGCACGTAACTTGCCATCCCTCATTCCTGTGCTTGACGAAGAAGGACTTCAACTTCTTTTCTATCATCTTGAGCCTCTTTTCAAGTGCTCTGTGGTTCAACTGTACGCATTTACTCAGCTCTTTGATCTCCTGTCCCAAGCTTGCGGTCCGAAACTTACAACCAAGGTTTTCATGAAACCGCTGGTAAAGTTATTTGATTCACATCTGATGGCTAATTACGAGCAAATTCTTACCCAAAGTTTTCTGTCTCACTTGATTGTACGTTTCAGACTAGAACAGTTTTTGTTACATTTCATCAACTTTGTCGTAGATGCTGTTGCGTTTAAATCGATTGGCTCAAAAATGGAACGTGAAATGTCTGGCCTTAATTTAGTAAAGTCTGCAAAATGCCAAAGAGAAGCTGATTTGGAGGGAGAGGACAAACCCTCCCAGGATGAAGTGGACCATAATAAAAATGCTGATACTTTTCACAAAGAACCTTCTAGGGAATCTCTTGAGGACGAAAGGATGTCTTCACCTTTCTCAGCAGCTGTTGATCAGAGGACGACAGATGAATTAGATGTGCGGATTTATCCTGATGCCCTCGATGACGATGAGACAGATTCCCAGCAGTGCTTGCTTGCAGACAGAGATGATGAGGAAGAAGAAGACCGCGATCCATGGAAAGCGTGGTCAGTGGAGAAAGAAGGTAAAGCACTTGGTGAAGACCCGGATCTCGAGGAGACCAAGACAAGATTGGCTCCAGATTTATCTTCAGAAGACGAGCAAAGTGAAAAAGATGACGACAAAGATTCTGAAGGAGGCGTCTACATGGGTCAAGAGAAAACGTTTGAGGAAGAAAGCGAAAGCAAAAACGAGGATATTTCAAACGAAGAGAAGGAAATACAGAAGAAAGAATTGCAGGAAAACCAATTTATCCAAAACAATGACGCACATACGTGCGATTTAACTGTGCAGCTCTCAACAGAAAAGGAAATTGAAGAAGCGATAAATTGCGTTGACACCGATGGGGATTCCACTAAAGGCATCAGTCAGGATGAAGAGCTAAATAATGAAGATGAACAAGATGAGTCATGCCCATCAGAGAAGGAGGAGAGGCTACAGGACGTGGACCAGACGTCTTTGTCCTCAATGGATGCCACAAAAGAAGACGATGCTTCTATCAGCGTGTCTGGAACTTCTGGTAAACCATCTAAGGAGCCGACAATCGACCTTGTTTCCACTAAAGGCATCAGTCAGGATGAAGAGCCAAATAATGAAGATGAACAAGATGAATCATGCCCATCAGAGAATGAGGAGAGGCTACAGGACGTGGACCAGACGTCTTTGTCCTCAATGGATGCCACAAAAGAAGACGATGCTTCTAGCAGCGTGTCTGAAACTTCTGGTAAACCATTTAAGGAGCCGACAATCGACCTTGTTTCCACGGCTCCAAAGGTGAGGTACTTTGGGAATCCAAATTGGAGCTCATAATTTATTCATTTGTGTTTAACTGAAACACAAAGTTGAAGGAATAACTTGTTTTTTTTACCCGAGTGTGTAAATTTATACAGTCTCATAAGAATATAATTTTTTAATGGAATCATGATCCGGATGACGGTTTTGTATAGAGTTCGATGTTTTGTAAACTCCGTAGGGGATGATTATCAGTACAAATAGTGTCAATCTTCCACCCGCAGGGTACGACTTGATTCTGTCAATCAATCAACCAACCAATCAATGAATCTATCTATCAAACAGTCAATTAATCAGTCCATCTTCCAGTTATTTATTCAGTTAGACAGTCAATTAGTCAATCAATGAATCAATCATTTAATCAACTATTCAGTCAACCAACCAGTCAATTATCCAGTCAGTCAATCAATTAACCAACCAGTCAATTACTCAGTCAAGCAGCCAAATCAATCAATCAATCCATCCATAAGAGAGACAGCTAGCAAGTTCTTATTAGACCAACCCATTGATAATTACTGACAATAATGATCCAGGACACCATATCTTTTTGGGTTAAAAGATCTTTTATTACTTTGATTTTTTTCCAGGCTTCAGTGGAGAAAGCAAGAAAAGAATTAACGCCAGGGGTTGTATCCGAGCTTGCAGCGGAGTGTGTGACTTGGCTAGCGCCTCGTCTGGGCCC
This sequence comes from Palythoa grandiflora, assembly GCA_026546935.2. Lineage (NCBI taxonomy): Eukaryota > Metazoa > Cnidaria > Anthozoa > Zoantharia > Sphenopidae > Palythoa > Palythoa grandiflora. Next base: position 6,489 of record JAOCPT020475397.1, read on the forward strand.
AGTATTGACCTCTCAATATCTTGTGTCCCAACTGCTTCACATGCTATCAAGATGTTACATGGGACGCGTTGGTGTTGGCGCTGACCTTGATGAGGATGTAGACGTTGATGACCGAAATGCAAGATGGGTGCTTTTCTGTTTGGGTCACTTTTGTACCCTTTATGGAGAGGCTTTCATGATCTACCAATATCTGCCTTTTGTTGAGAAAGTGGTAAGAAAATGCGTTGTGCCAGCACATTCCTTCTTTCATTCCAGTTTTGATTCTTGTTAAACGTAGAAAATATTCTTTTTGTATTCCGATTGCTAGTCTATATATAATTTTAGGCATTCTTGTATATCAGTACTTAACGGGTGTCAAGTTTTCGTGTATAACAGTAATTAACACGTGTTAGGTGTTCATGTATATCAATACATCAAGGGTGTTAGGTGTTTGTGTATATCAGCACTTAACTGGTGTAATTTGCCAATTTCTATTAATACATCAAGTGTGTTAGGTGATATGTTCGTGTGTATCAGTTCTTATCACGTGTAAGTTGCTTACGTTTTCAACTGATTTAGTATTGGTTTGATTAACTGCCACAGATAAAAGCCGTTCACCGTTCTGTTAGTACGAGGAATGAAGCCGCCTTGGCTGGAGTTCTTGCCCTGTTGAAGTATTGTCTTCCTTATATGTCAAGAGAGTCGCTCATGGACAACTTCGATGTGAGATATTTGTGTTTCTGCTTTGCTGATATCTTAAGATAGAGAGTAAACTTGTTGGTATTATACATTTTTCTTTGGCATTTGCTTAAGGAGAGACGATAAATGTTGGAGATATGCGTTTTGCATCAAATAACTCATCTGCGTCGACATAGATATGGTGTTTGGACACAGTATTTATTTTATAACCTGAAAACCTAGTCTGGTGTATTTCTGGAAAGTGTGTGGTTCTCAGTACCGTTGTTTTTGATTTTAATAAACGGTTTTCCTGGTATTAATCATGCAGTGTATACATGCATTGTTTCAAAACTGGTTAGGAACCAAGGCACTTTCGTCTACTCAAAAGAATCAGAGCTGTTGAACGATGGTATATTTAGAGTATTGTTTCAGGAAGACAATTTTGAATCCAGATTATAGTGGTAGTATATCATGCATGGAATTAGCCAGATATTTGGGGTGAAATCTCATTATCTTAAGGATGGAAAAATTGTTGTAGTATGACGCCATACGTCCTAAATATTTTTTTTGTATTCTAACCCATAAATAAATGCGAGGTTTCTCATCAACGTGCTGTGGATTGTATTATTTTAGGATGACGTCATTCCTCAAAAATGTACCATGTCACTCCTCATGAATAAAACTGAGGATTCCTTTGTTTTTGAATGACCTGCCCAAACTTGCCCGATTATTTTTTGTTTTGAACGATTGCACCATCATTCGTAATGTTTCTAGTTTTAATTCGAGTTAAACACTATCAACCTAATAGAGCCAAGCAGTATTAGCATTTCCCAATTCGAAAACTATAAAAATTATAAACAATTTTCAATAAACGCAAAGCAAGGTATAAAGCTTATGCAAATCCAAGCAAAAGTGAAAAGACGTTGTAAAAAGAAACGAGATTTTGTATTTTAATGATTCTGCAACGGCTGGATGATGTTTGAACATTTAATGTTTTTAGGACGTACGACGTCATCCTACGATAATTTATTTCACCCTTAAGATAATGATATTCCATCCCAAAATCTGGCTAATTCTATGTATGATATACTACTTGCAGTAAGCTAATATTACTATATTACTAGAAAAGTTTCGTTATTAATGCTGATTCTTTTTTTCAGACATTTTCCCATGGCGTTTTCCAGCCGTTACTACGAATTCTTGCTTCCTCCAATCTAAAATTTCCAGGGGGAGGCAGTGCACGAGCTGCGTTGTGCCACAGCTACGTTGATCTACTGACAGCACTAAGTCAAAAGCTTGAAAGAGAGTTGGCCCAAGAATTAATGACCCCCCTGGTGCAACAGTTTTTCTCGTGTTTTCAGTTAGAGCAAATGAAGAGGAAGGTGTTTAAACTTGGGGGCTCTTCATTCACTGCAGTTACCAGTATCGACATAAACAACGGTGTTGAAGACAAGTTGCAGGAAGGCAAAAACGAGGAAAATAGCCAAGCATTAGGTAAAGGTTTCGTTTCAATAAGATAATGTCAATTATGATATGGTACTTTGACAAAAAACTCTAATTGAATAGTTTCATTGCTGACGAGCGTTAGCGAGTCAAATAGATAGATGGATCTACTTTATTGTCATAAAACTTTCAGCCAAATAAAGATAAACTATGTTAGACGTTACAATACATAATAATAATTTGGTAAATTGATAGTTTACATTTAAAAAAGATTGAAAATTTGCACGATGTGATAATCTAAGATCAGAAACACTAATTTTGTTTCCTTACATTTGTTATTGGAGGCAGAGTTGAGCAAAGTTTGTCCCCATCTGCTCGATCCCCTTTTGCGTTCAATTTCGCAGGGTTTTCTCACAAACTTGGTCCAACCAAACCCTGCGAAATTGATATATCAGCTTAGGGCTTCCCTTGATTTCTGTGCACAGCTAAACAAGAAAAACTAAATTCGTCGGAATTATTATAGTTGGTCGTTCTTGGCCTGTCTGTCTCGATGCCAAATTTACTAAATAAAACCCGTTTCCAGGGCCTGGGCAGTTCGTTTAAAAATGAACACAAAATCATTTTGTTGAGTGTTAATTGTGGTTGGTTTTTAATTTCTAGATGCAGCAAGAGTCGAGAATGAGATAAGAGAAGCTACTACCAGACCAGAACAAATGGAAGCATTTTACAAGACTTCATATTATGAGGAGTTGTGTCAAACTTTCTCAGCTGCCATGGCCCATAATGCATATGTTCCCTTGTGTGGTGTTATGGGCAGTAAGTTTATTGAAGGTGCTCTGTACAATCATGACTTAATATGGAATCTTTGTTGCAGTCATGATCCCCATTTGTCCCATCCAGTCGTAGAAGCTGGAACAGATGCAGAATCTGGAGACAACGGGACTTCAAATACTGAGAACCAGGTAAATTGCTTTTGTCTCTTCACTAAAAAAGGGAATCATTAACAACAACGCGTAAAACAATAGAATCAATAATGGCAGGTGCTGGTTGCTTCGGATATTCATAGCCAGGCAACTAGATCTTAATTTGTATTTAACATGTTATTAATCTGTGTTCTTTTTTTATTTAGTTATTTTTGATCGATGTTCTTGATAGGAGTAAAAATTTAAAATGGAAATATAAATTCATCGTTTTGTTGAGACGCAAGTTTTGCCGTCCTGTACTACTAAGGGAACTTAAAAGGAAATCGTAGTTACATAGAAGATGCAAAGATATCGCTTAGACTTTTGGAAATTTAATTTAAATGTTTTTTTATTTAAAACCATCATAATGTAAAAAAAATTGTTACTAACTAAATCCGTGCTTAGATTTTGTGTTTAGATACTTCATTTGCACTTAACTAACGGTATAGTAGTTCAAAACCTCTCACTACACGACATCTTTTAACTTGTGTATAAAAGATATCATGTCGTGAGAGGTTCTGAAATACTTGCTAAGGTTTATTGTTCTGGCTTTTTCTCGGCTCCACAGAATGGGAACCAGGGCGAAGATGTTTCTGAAAAGCAGAGTTCAGAAGAGAATGTAGCTACTGATGTATCCCTGAAGGAAATCAACGTCAAGAATAAGGAGGAAGGGATTAGCAGTTTTGTGGAAAATAGAACCCACAATGCGCACAGAACGCCTAGCAGGAGATTTCGAGGACGAAAGCGATTCCGTAAGGTGTCACAAGAAAGACAGGATGTTAAAGAAAAAGAAGAGAAATGGTGAGAACTGAAGACATCTGAAGTTAGCCAGCTCGCTTACTTAGGATGACCTAGTGGTCAGGGCGCCAGACTTGAACATGGCTGACTCGGGATCAAGTCCCGCTCTTACCACTAGATGGATTTGTCTTCGGGTAAATCCTAGAGCCAAATCCACCATGCTTTGTAAATAGCCAACTGGTTTGCCTCCTGCCAGTTGGGATTCTTAGTGTGTTGTGTTTGTGTTAATGTAGTATATTTCACCGAAAAGCCCTCTTAGGGACGTGAAATAAAGTATGTGGGTAGGTAGGTAGGTACGTTGATAGGTAGGTAGGTACGTACGTACGTAGGTAGGTAGATAGGTACGTAGGTAGGTACGTAAGTACGTAAGTAGGTACGTTTGTAGGTACGTATGTAGGTACGTATGTTGGTACGTAGGTAGGTTGGTAGGTAGGTACGTAGGTAGGTACGTTGGTAGGTGTGTAGGTACGTATGTAGGTACGTATGTAGGTACGTATGTAGGTAGGTCGTAGTTACGTACGTAGGTAGGTATGTAGGTACGTATGTATGTATACATACGTTCATACGAGTTTTTTCTCATTGCTTTATTAGGAGTTCGTCCGCAAGTGACCAGTATTTGCGGGGTTCGTGGTTGGAGCATTGGCGACATCATCTGGGTAAATATTACTAGTTTACGATAAGGATAGATTCGCTATATATTAGTAATAGATATTAGCTATACACCAAAGAGATCTAGTTTCGTTAATATATTACTATTAGGGACGGAAATTCGCTATATATTATCAGTAGGAAGAAGAGGTCAGCAGTTGTTTGGAAAACAGAACCCACAAAACGGCGAAGCAGTCGTAGCAAGATAGCAAAGAAAAAATTTGATTTTGTCTTCATTGTTTTAACATTATCAGTAGGGATAGAGTTGCTGGTAATAGGTAGCTATATATACTAAAGCGATGTAAATTTGCCATTTATTACCAAGAGAGATAGATTATCATTATATATTACTAGTAGGTATTGATTCGTTTGTAATATATTATACTAATTAGTATATCAAAGTGATGTAGATTCTGTACATATTACCAAGAGAAATAGATTATCGCTACTACATACAATATTAGGAACAGGGTCATGTAATTATATTGTTTCTTTTTTGTTGAAAAGATGAGGCAAATAAGGAGATTTTGTCGAAAAAACTCGAAAACTTTTTATACGTCAACGTGATCCAGAAATGTGTTTTCTTTTACAGAACTAAAAGGAAGAACGAGGAAGTTTAACCTAAAGGAAGTAAAACTGCAGACATTCACAGGTTGCTGTTAACGTCTAGAAAAATCTGTCGACATTTACTTGCTCTATGTTGTTTTAAGCTCAGAGTTAAAATTGTAGCTTTTGTTCGTTTGAATTTTTTATTCCTATAAATTATTTTTATGGATCGGTGGTAATTTCCTGGTAATTTATGGACCAATGTGGATCGAGCTTCACTATTCTGCAGATTGCTTTCGTAATGTTCAGTGCAGTAGTATCGCTTACAGAACAACGAGATGTGTTCTATTTAAAAGAAGACATCTTAATAATATGCTTGCGAATAAAATTCAAAGCTGAGGCAAATTGTAAACACTGACTCGACAATTGGTTATGTAAAGGTCCGTAAAAATTGCAAGTTTTAAGGTGTATGATAAGATATGTTGCCATGTCTGAAGTAGTTCATAGTGGTTCATGTTGCATCCCAGGTCACAATGGGTCGGTACGCGCCATGTGTGTACAGGACAGTGAACATTACTTCCTGTCTGCCAGCAAGGACAAGACCGTCAAACTGTGGTCTCTAAGTAACCATGGTGATGGCACAGCTCAGTCAGCGAGTTCTTCGACTTACTACAACCACACGCGGTCAGTGTTTGCTGTGGATATGATCGAGAGTCAGAGACATGCAGCCTCCTGTGATGGCAACATTCATGTTAGTGATATCAGCTGTTCTTTTATCCGTTTACACTTAAATTTCCTTTAGTTGATAAAAACTACTTTATTTTAGGTCGGATTTTAGAGTAGCTGTAGAAGAATATGCCTTCTAGCATAACACACACACACTACACAACACTTAAGATTCCGAACTGGCAGGAGGCAGACAATTTGGCGAATTACAACGTGTGGTGGATTTGAATCTGGGGTTATACAAATCCAACTAGTGGTCAGAGCGGGATTTGAAACCGAATAGACCAGCATTTGGCAGCTAATTTACTCGTGTAGAGCAAGGCAATACCAAGTCAAAGCGGTAAATACAAGTCACACCTATATCAATGTATGTTGTATGTTCAGAGAAAATTGGGCCCCGGGAATCCTCACGCACTAACCAACTCAACTTATTATGAAATTGCTACGTTGCCAGCCTGGGCCCAGTTGTTCAAACATCGATTAGCTTAATCCTGGATTAGTGAAAAATTGAACGACAGAATTTCGAGGGCCTGCTTGTGAAAGTTGATTTTTTTCTTGACAGAGTTACTATGTATTAATGAACCTTTTGTCAGGTGAAGTCTGAGTTTAAA
>JAOCPT020475486.1:1643-12879 GCA_026546935.2 Palythoa grandiflora
TGAAGAGCAACGTTTATTGTTACCAAAAGGTATTATTTGACACTAAAGAACCATCTTTTATTACAAGTCCTTATGTCCTTGGCCGTTATTGTACCATACACGCAATTTTCATTATAAGAACAACGAGGTTCAAATTTGCCAAAATTTAAGAACAAGCTCAGACTGACGTTTGATAACTAGGAAAGTTTTTGTGTTAGAAAACTGACTAAAACTTAACGATACAGCATAAAACATAAAAAGATTCTCTGTAAAGACTGCTTCACAAACAATGAAGGTACTTCGCCTCTAAATTCAGCCGCAGAGTACATGTGTGGCGCAAGGCGCAAGGCGTTTCATTTCCAATACCTTGTTTCATTTTGTTTTTTCTTCATTAAAAACCACTCACAGAAATAAGAGCAAATTGAGGCTGAAATGGCCAAAAAAAATAAGAACAGTGAGCCTCGGCAAAATTTACTGGTTCTTATAAAAAAAACGTGTATGCCATGTCGTATTCTCGAACCTGGTTTTACCGGCCTAGCTCTGTTGCGCTTGACATTTGCTAGAGAGCATATTTTTTTTAATTTTGTCAGTAAATTAGCACTGACCAACTTCAACGAGATTTAAGCTAAAATTTATTCATTATTCAAAATAACCCCCAGAATAGGCAGTTTAGAGATTGTAGATTACCAAATATGCGTTCACGAGAACGTGAATACTAGAGGCGGATAAATACAATCGGCCTCAAACACGTGCAAACCACTGAGAGCTCAAAGTCAAAACCTGGACACCTGGAGGCCGACTACAAAAATTTAGCAAAAAACCTGGAGTGCTGCACTGCACGGAAAGATGTGATTCGGTCAGTCGAAATCAAGACTCAAGGATCATCATTTTGTTTTGTAAAAATAAGCTCCGAGAAACTGGTTACATTCTGGGAAAAACCGGGAGATTTCAGAACGCCGTCGGGCGGCCGGAAGAAAAGGGGAAAAAACGTGAGTCTCGCGATAAAACCGGGAGAGATGACAGGTAGGTACTAGGTTCGTGCTTCACGCAAAGCTGAAAACGTTCATTCACGCGTCACGAAAAAGTATGGGACTTAGGGTATCTCGTCTTTAGTTTCTCGTTTGTAGTATATTGAAAACATTTCAGCCTCGATTGCTTGTCAAAAACTTACCAAATGCAAGGAATATATTTCAATGGAGGGCGAGAAAGTTTTGGGTTGAGGTTTTTTAGAGGGTCCTCACTGAGCACTGACATTTTATTTTTAGGGGCCGTCATCACAAGGTAAAAACAGATTTGGACTTTGGACTTGAACTTGAACTATGTTATAAATATTGTTATAGCAGCATAGCCATATAAAGTGTGACAACAAATGCGGTTTTGTGTTTGACAGACAGTCATTCTTCTACCACACAATGCGCCTAGAAGCTTGTTTTGTACATATACAGAAGTGAAATAATCCGAAGATCTCCTGAACTTTGCTTGAAGTACTAAAACCGGTTTGACAACAAACACAACTTGTTTACATTCACAATTAAGATATTGTGTTGCTCAGCTCGTATCCTCGTGGGATTGGCGCTCTTGCTCGTAACTGATCAGTTAATAGCAATTTAAAATCTTGATTGATGCTTTTTCACCTAAAAATATACGATATTCTTTTTCGGATACAATACTTACGTTAAAGTATTGATTTTGATTTTTCCCAAGTGCATTCAAAGTTTAACATTGTGTTGTTGTGTGCACGCAACGTTGCGCTTTTGTTTAGGTTTTCATCTATCTACACGAAGTCGGAATTTTAGTCACGCTGCAATTAAACCAATCTTTTCAAAAATACGGCTCAACTTCAAACTGTGTACAAATCATTTGATCGAGGAAATCTTGCTGGGTTTTTGAGAGGCTATGGCGGGACGATGGAAAGAGGAGTCAGGAATAAGAACAAGATTTGTTTACATGAATGACATTCAGTTATGCAACGCCGCTTTTCAACAGTTTAACGAATTCAGAAAGACCGGCGACTTGTGTGACGTGGTGTTGTGTGTGGAGAAGCTAGAAATCCCTGTACATAAAGTCGTTCTTGCAGCTGTAAGTCCTTATTTTAAAGCTATGTTCACGGGCAATCTTGCTGAGAGCCGACAAGAGCGTGTCTCAATGAAAGATATAGAACCACGTTCGTTACAGCTCCTTATTGAATTTGCATACACTGGATCCGTAAGCATCGATGAAGAAAACGTACAATTTTTACTCTATACAGCAACTCTTCTACAGATCAGCCAAGTCAAGGATGCATGTTGTCGATATCTGGAAAAACAACTTGAAGCCGGTAATTGTTTGGGAATTCGTTCGCTTTCAGACTCGCTTGATTGTAAGCAACTTTTTCAAGCCGCTCATAAATTTGCTGTGGAACATTTTGACGAAGTTATAGAAACTGAGGAATTTTTACTTCAACCTTATGATTCCCTAAACGCGTTAACTATGAGCAAATCACTTCAAGTTGCCAACGAAGAACGGCTCGCGCTGAGTGTCCTGCGATGGATTAGTCACGATAAAGTGTCACGCCAAAGTTATGCGTTGAAGCTGCTAAAACGGCTTCGTCTCTCACGGTTATCGGGGAGCTTTTTAAAAGAGGTAATTTTAACCGACGATATAGTTACTAAGTCTACAGAATGTAAAGATTTAATTGAAGAAACTATTGAAGCATTAGACTCGTTGAAGTTGCGAGGAGCTTACGAATTTCTTCCACTGTTTGGTTCGCGGTGTTATCAAGGTAGCAGCGATGTCCTATTTGCAGTTGGAGGCGAAGCGCTGGGTGTTACGTTAGACAGTGTGGAATTTTACAACCCCACTCTCGACCGATGGAGTAGCGGTCTTCCTGGCCATGAACCAGCGACACCAACAACCGACATGCACCATGGTCGCTCATACACATCACTAGTTATTACTGGCAGGCACGCATATGTCATTGGTGGCCGAAGTTCCACTCTACAGATTATTAATACTGTTGAAAGATATGAGTTACCAGAGAACAGGTGGTACCAGATGCCACCACTGAACTCAGAGCGTCTTGGTGCTTCCAGCTTAGTTCTTGATAGTAAAATCTTTACAATGGGAGGTTGTGGCCAGCAGGGATATTTATCAAGTGTCGAATGCTTTGATGTATTTACAAATGACTGGAAATTTGGTCTGCCCATGAGCGAGAGGCGATGCTATTTTGGTCTAACTTTATTAAATGGAAATGTGTATGCACTAGGTGGATTTGGTGGACCACAGCAGATAGCAGATGATTGTTTAAGAAGTGGTGAGTGTTTTAACCCAACAACTGAAAGCTGGACCCAGATTTCACCAATGAATTCCACAAGAGCATATTTTAGAACCATTACATGGGAAGGTTTGTACAAAATTTATATTTTTTTGCATGTTGATAAGTGAGTTTGGAATTATATTAGATGCTTTCTGGGTAAAAAGATCTTTTGTGATCTCAGAATTCAACAGAATCAGCCAATTGCTGGTTACTTTAGAAAATTTTCATTAGGCCAAGTGAAACAATAAAATTGTTTAGCGTCCTTTTTGCAGAAACTATGGTCGGGAGGAAGGTTTTTTTAGGAGGAAGTTTTCATGTTAAAATACAATAAAACATATCCCTATTTATTTTCGTTATTTTATCCAAGTGTCAATGATCTTTATCACAGGCATGGATGGAAAAAATGTGATGAATTTCATGGTATTTACTATAGTTTGTTTGAAGACTACAAGCTAAATCTGCCAGATTTGGTCAGTTTTCTGACAACTAATTTAGAATTCTACCAAGTTTTGCTGTTGAAAAATAGTATTAAAACATTCTAAATAAAAAATAAGAAAATAAAAAAAAATGAGTTGGGGGCTTTTTCAGTGGTCGGATGGGGATGCTAACCAACTTTCATTTTTAACTTGGCCTTATTCAAAAAATCCCAGAATGCATTTCTTTCACTATGCAGCATAAAAATTTTCTCAAAGTTATTCCATAGAATAAACTGCTTATGTAGTGGTCAGCTTTCCATGTCAAACAATATTTTTCTTCATTTTTAAATCTTTGATAGACCTGAAGTACATACTTTTTTTATAAGAACAACTTTATAAGAACGAGGCTCAAATTTGCCAAAGAGCAATTTAAGAACAAGCTCAGGCTGAGGCTTGATAACTAGGAAAGTTTTTGTGGTAGAAAATTGACTGGAACTTTGCAATACAGCATAAAACATAATTAATAAGGGTCCTAACCCGTAACACCTGTTACAGCTGCGCTAACTCGATGTTACGGGTGAAGATTTTCATTACAAGTGCAACGACTTGGAAAGAGTACAAATTTTAGGTGAAGAAATGCTACGTGTGACACCTTTAATGAAACGGCTGCTTGAAAACTTATGACATCCCTGATAGAACATAAAAAGATTCACTGTAAAGTCTGCTCAACAAACAATGCAGGTAGTTCGCCTCTAAATTCAGCCATACAATACATACATGTGTGGTGCATTTCATTTTCCAATACCTTGTTTTATTTTGTATTTTTTTCAATAGAAGCTCTTCGCAGAAATAAGAACAAATTAAGAACAAATTGAGTCTGAAAAAGCGTGACTGTATACTGTAAAATACTTATAATGAACTACAGTACTTATGACATCAGATGGTGTCATTTTGTTATTAAAATAATCATGATAGAACAATTCCTGGTAAAACATTTAAATTATTGATTTCAAAGTGCTGTAACATCAGCAGATGGTTTGACATATATGTGGTCTCCTAGATTTAAGGGAGCATTTTAGTGGGGGGAGGGCTATGATTATTTTTTGTTTTTTTTTTTGTTTTAAGGTATTTGCTAACCCTCCCTTTGTAGTTGTGATCATTTTTTCTGCCCCCCTTCCTTTCTATGACTAACTCAATCTAGAGATAATTGTTATGCTGGAAATCACATGACCTGGACAGATCATGTGACAGGTGACTAGGAAAGTGCAGCATTAGCTGACGAAGGCCATGGTTTATTGCCGAAATGTTCTATGTTTCAGTACACTATTTCCAGTAAAAGATTTAATTCTCGAACATTTTATAGAACTGGAGATGATTAGAAATTATGTTTACTTATTTCACAGAATTCATGGATGTCCTTGAAATAATGATTTTATAGTTTAGTCACAGGTGGCAGGATACATTAACCGTAACTGTCTGACACCTGTACTTCAAGTTCATTATAACTTCAGCACAGACAAAAGTGGTCTTTGAACAGTCCCCATTTGGTGAGGGTGATAATTTATGCAAACTTGCTCCAAACACATTTCCTGTCTCATTTCTTCCTCTTTCTCAATCATTCTGTAAAGATCAAATGTGCTGCCACAGAGAAAAATGTTACGGTGATGTTCTGTTTGCTTTTATCAATATAAGAACATGGCCCATATACTTTCATTATTGACATCTTCTAACCCATCTCCAACAGAATAGTTTTAAAGCATTTTGCTGGTCCAGCATGATTCAAAATATATTAAAATGACATGCTGGATTTAAACCTGGAATTTTCAATACCCTATAAGCCAAAATTAGAAGCCTGTTAGGCATAATAATAACATATTAAACCTGCCATTTAATGCTCTGTGGCAACTACTGTTTCATAAAGACCACTTTTGTCCATGCTGAAATTGTCATGGCCCTTCTATAATCATTTAAATTAATTAGCACACCTGATTAATATACAGGGAGGCACAAGTTTGAGTCATGTTCTGGTCATATAATATTTTTTTCAGAGAGTGTAGATGAGACATGGTTCCCACTACTCCTGGAATTCCTGGAAAACTCCTGAAATTTTGAAATTTTCTTCCAGGGCCCTGGAAACTTCTGGAAAAGCAGATAATTTCCCTGTACTCCTGGAATTTTGTGGTAACATTTTTATCAGTTTTATAAATAAACCAAAATATACCAGTTGCTACTATTGTGGCAGAAATTGCTTGATATCATTTTGTTTTTGCCGAGAGAAAATTTGGGTTTGGGTCCTGGAAAAATATATTTTCAACCCTGGAAAACTCCTGAAATTTTGTTATCGTTTGTCAGTGAGAACCATGATGAGAAAAAGAAATAACATATAAATTGTATGATACAAATGAATGCTTGTTTTCTTGATCTAACACATAGGGTCAATTTTTGCTCTTGGAGGATATAACCATTCATGGCTGAACTCAGCTGAGAGATTTGACCCCAGGGAGGGGTGCTGGTATAACTTCTCATCCATGATCACACCTCGTAGCAGTTTTGGTGCTAGTGCTGCAGGTAGTTGTTTGTTTGCCGCTGGGGGCTTCAATGGTGTTACCAACCTTAACAGTGTGGAATGCTGCGATGTGCGAGCTAGCCGCTGGAAGAAAGCTGCATCAATGACTAGCCGTCGCTATGGAATGGACATGGCAACATTCTTTGTATAATTTTTATGAGGGCAATGAACCAGCAGCAGTAATGCAAAGCTTATAACTTTCATAAAATGTTTCAATTTTTTACAATTTTAGTGATATAAAATTTGTAAACAGTTTTCTAACTGCATGTGTTTATTAGAACAGAAAATATTTTCTATTGACACTTTAGAATTAATAGAAGATTTCAAAATGGAGAAATTTTATGCAAATGATTGTTAAGTTTAGTGTATAGTTAGTTTCATAAGTTTCCTTTTGTGAATTTGAAGTTGAAATGTCCACTATCTAATTCCTTAAGGGAGCAGTCATAAATTCCACCAGGGAGGGGCTTTGAAGGAGAAAAGTGGTAGGCCATAAAACTATGTCTGAAGATTTTGTTGGGCTATGAAAATATTTGTAAAACTTTCTTTTCTTCCAAATTGTTTCTGTCAGCTTTCCATTCCCCCAAAATTAGGAAAATGAGTAGCAGCCACTGCTGGGAGCTAACTTTCAATGGATTAGTGTCCCATCCAGGGGAAGTCAATGACTTTCATCCACTCAGAACACTACAGAAACTGGAGATAAGCACCAGCTCCAATGGGCCACTTGGGATCATAAATGGATTAACAACATGTAAAATAATATGGCCGTCAGAAAGGTTTTCAGTTTGAAAGAGTAACTGTTGCTGGTAAGAAACCATAGTTCATACTAGAGTCTTAAATAAAAATCAAAAATCATGAATTAGTTTAAAGTATTTTTCAGTTGGCTTAAATTTGGAGGAGCTAAAAATTGGTTTATAAAATTATTAAAATGGTTTCATGGCAACATCAGCAGCTGGACAACTTCAAATCCAAGAAGATTTTTTAAATTTCTGAGGGCAATTACTTTGAAGCCAACAAAGAACTGTCAGATATACCATATAAACTAGCTCCTATTTTCTAAGCTGACATATATTTGTAACTAACAGTAGTTGTTGCAGTGGTAAGATCTCTGCCTTTCCACCACGAGGTCTCAGGTTTAAATGCTGGCTCTGCCAAAAGTTAACATTTTTGCAACCTTTTTTTTTCAAAGTTGACTCAGCTTTCCATCTTCCCGAGGGCGGTAAAATGAGTACCAGCTTCTGCTGGGGGCTAACCTGCAGCAGATTTGTGTCCCAACTAGTGGTTGTCAATGACTTTCATCTACTTTTACAGGTCCTCCGATATTACTGTATGCGATCTCGCATAATCGACCCAAAATTGCATAATGCCAAGTAATGGCTTTTTAAAGGGATAATAAGAGTTTAAAAAATGTTTTGGGGAGTTTTGCCCCTAACAACCCAATAAAATGGCTTAAACATAATACGTAAAAAATTGCATAATTTACGACATAATTAGCCCTGTAATGCCACATAATTTGCCATTTTTTATCACGTAATATTGGAGGGCCTACTTTTAAAACACTACAGAAATTGGTGGTAAGCACCAGCTCCAATGGCCCACTTAGGCTCATAAAGGATTTACTTTTTGCTTATATTTGGATGGGGGGCCTACAATCAGAGGGAGGGAGTGGAGCAATAGTGAACAAGTTAAGTGTAAGAAAAACTTTTCCAACAAAGTCTGAGGAAAGAAAGTCTGCTGAAGATGTACCTTTTTGATATTGCTGTACCATGCACAAGTGCAGCTTTGCTTTACAGACGGTTTGGTATTTTACTTTCAAAATTATTTTTGAACTTCTCTGAAAATCCCCCAAAATCAAATTTTCCTTAAAAACTACCAATTAAAAAAACGTTTCTCCTTCCTTAAAACTCATTCAAAATATCTGAAAATATTTAAGATGCTTTCTTTTCATTCAGCCTATGATTGTATAATCGGATTTTCAAAATTATGGACAGTGATATCAAATATCACTAAAAGTCACCAAAAAGTGGCCTTAGATAGAAGTGCCCCAATTTTTTGCACAATCAGTCACTCAACTACAGTAGTAGTTAGTAATTTTGAGTGATCTTGTTTATTTTTCAACCTTTTGATGTTATTTTCCCTTCATATCAACAGGTACCAGATTGACGAAACATTTACAAGTGTCTGAGATCCTTATAAGTACATGTACTTTAATGCATAATTATCATCACTATGCACAGCCAAATATAAACTGCCCTCTCGAATTTGGTCAATCCTTTTTGCAGGAATGAATAAGTGCATTTACCACCCTCATTCTGATTGGCTGTGGATGCAGTATGCTGCCTCACTTGACCAATTAGATCATAAGGATACAATACCATTTCATTGCTGGTTTCTGGCAGGATTTTTTGGGGGTATTTGATGTTGCTTTTGTCTTTGGATAACATGAATAATGTTTTGATTGTTGCAATGGAAGAAGTGTTTTGAAATTCCGCTTATTTGACTTTCAACAAGATAAAATATTGTTTATTTCTTGTTAACTAATTTGCTCACATTTGTACAATAGATACTTACAAAAAAAAGATCAATATTTTGGACAATTTGGCCTTGTGTGGTGATAATGACATGACTATTGTGGGGCATATTTGCGTCTTTGCTCTGTCCGCACAATTGATGCTTAATTGCAGGCCACAATTAATA
This sequence comes from Palythoa grandiflora, assembly GCA_026546935.2. Lineage (NCBI taxonomy): Eukaryota > Metazoa > Cnidaria > Anthozoa > Zoantharia > Sphenopidae > Palythoa > Palythoa grandiflora. Next base: position 10,594 of record JAOCPT020475486.1, read on the forward strand.
AACTATAATAATAAGATGTATACATTAGTAGAAACCTACATACTAATGGTCTATCACAAATTCGACATTCTGATTGGCTGCCTTATCATGTTCCAATTTTTGATAGACTAATCTGGAGAAATTAATAATTTATGGTGGATCAAGTTGCCAAAACCTGTTTTGTGGTGGTTTCTAAGGATTTTATTGACAATTTAATAGACATTTATGCCATTGAAGAAAAAAACAGAGGGCAATAAGAATGAAAATATTTAAGGGTAAGAATGTGTTAAAAAAAGGGGAAAAATGAAGACTTTAATTTATCTGCATCAAAATAAAATTCTTTTGATTCATTTTTTATAAATTAATTTTGAAAGTTTGTTTATCTACGGAATAATTAAGTTTAAAAGCTAGAAAAAGTGTTTAAGATATGGCAATTGAAGATCTTAATGAGTGTCTTTATGTTATTCTTTGCTGCTGCTAGACAAAAAATGGGAAAGAGTTTAACAATTTGTCTCTCTGCTCGATTTGAGCAGCCACTAACTGATACAAAATATAAAATAAATGGTTATAACAAAATTTAAAAATTGTTTACATCCTTTTATTTGACTGGTTAGTAGGTTTCTTCCAAAACAGTTGGAGGCTTTTGGGCTCATAGACAATGAATTCATAGCACATTCAGCCTTGAGATGCAATTGTTAAGTATGCCATCCAGAAGTCATGTTATTGTATAAGTGCAAATCAATACTAATAATAATTTATTACACGTACCATACAATGTAAGATCAAATCTTCAGTGATAAGCTTATAACAGTACAGTATATAGGTTAGCCTTTGTTCTGAACAGTTATTCTAATCAGTTAGTTTCAGAGGAGAAAGTTTTCTTCCTTACAATCTAATTTATTTGTTCATCTTCAGAGAGAGGAAACCTTATGTGCCCTTAGAGAAAATATTTTTACAGAATCAAATGCTGGAAAAAATCAGTTGCATTGAGTGGAAATCATACCCACGACTCACTAATTTCGTAATTAGCGCTCTACCACTGAGTTGTTGAGGCAACTACAATGGATGGGGAACGATTTTGAAGTACAGCTTACAAAGCATTTGACCCCCACAACTCTCAGCCTGGGAATTAACTTCTGTCGATCGTAAAGTCTTATCAATGCCAGGGTGTGAAATTAGTTTTTTTTTCTAACTGGCCTGGCTGCATTGATTCAACCAGCCAAGGACAGATTTCAGTCAGCCCAAAATGAACTTACAGTACTGTAACTGGCCGAAACCATAAAGTAAAACCATTAACACTTTCAGGGAGGCATAGACATGCAAAGTACATTGAGAATAGTTTTATTTACACTTTTTCATAATTTTCAAGCTGCAATGATTGTCAAAGCTCAGATAAACAAGGTGAGTGTTTACATCAGTAAGAGTTTCTAACCATACAGCAGTTTCACTACTTCAAAATTTGTAGTGGTCCAGGGCTAGTTTTCTGCCATTAATTTCACACCCTGAATGGATACTTATTATTTATGACACAGTTTGAACAATTTGTTTATATTCAAAGAGAAACTTTGATGTGTCTTTAAGAAAATATTATCAGAACAAAATAATGCTGTAAAAATTAGATGTCCTGCCCAAGACATCTGATTTTTTCCAGTTTAATTTTGTTCTGACAACATTTCCTCCAAAGACACATCAGAGTGTATCTCTCTAAAAGTGAATGAGTTGTTTAAAATGTGTCACATATAAATTTTTAAATTTACACTTTGTATATACAATACATAATGGAAAATAAAATAATAGTTTATAATGTTTGACTGAGATGAATATTTACGTTAATTAACTCATAGGAGATTGGGTTCTAGAATATTTTAGAAGGTTCTAGAACATTCTAGAAGGTTCTAGAATGTTCCCTTAACTATATGCTCCATAAAGCACCCTGCTGGAGTTGAACCAGCTCCTACAGAGATGGAATGCCATTGAGTGCATTGTGTGGAGCATAATAAAATAGTTGTCAAGGGTTACAAGTGGCTGCCTGTAAATATTAAATATTAATGTCAACTTTGAAAAAAATTAAATCCTTCTAAGTTGGTAGGCCTTAGTGAACTTATAACAGTCATCACTACAGTATTTGAACTGGATTTATATATTCTACACTTTGTAAGAGACTTAAAATTTTTTAGCCTTTTTGAGCTGATTTGAGGCCTGCTGAGAGGGAAAATTGCCTTTATTATGGAGGCACTCTCGGATCTGCAGAAAAGTTTTTTAACCAATCGACTTAACATAATTATTAGAAGATACCTACAGTATTAG
>JAOCPT020475592.1:0-12878 GCA_026546935.2 Palythoa grandiflora
CCTGGACTGCTCCTACGATGTCTGCATGTTCTAAGTTCGTAATTGCAGCATTTGTAGCCTCCTCCGCTCTCCATTTCCGCCCTGTGCGCACCTCTGGTGGGTCATCTCTGATAGTTGGATCCTTGGAATACCGCAAGGTCATCACGGTTCGGACTTTGCCTGCTTTATACTCCTCAACGATGGATGTAATTGGTAGCTGTAGCTGGCCACTTCGTCCGAATATTGCTGTGCTGTTCAAGGTCTTTGGAAGGCTCAGCCACTTTCTTATATACACACTGCACCTTTGTTCGATTCTTTCTACTCGTGTCAATGCAACCTCATACATCATGAGAGGCCATGCTATCCTTGGGTATAGGCCAAACTGCAGGCACCAGCATTTAAATTTGCCTGGCAGGGCTGTCCTGTCAATTGCCTTGAGACCCTCCTCCACCATATCTTGGACTTCAATTCCTCGGCTCCTGTCGCTCAGTGTGCTTTTGTACCATCTTCCAAGGCTTTTGACAGGCTGTTCCTTTACAGTTGGTATTTCTTCCCCTCCGATCTTATATCTTATCTCCTTTTGCTTCCCCTTGATGAAGGTGGCACTCCTCGACTTCTTTGCTTTAAATTTCATGCGCGACCAAGTGATAAGTTCATCTAGTCGTGCTAGAACCCTCTCAGTTGCACTTACCTGTTTCGATAGGATCGCAATATCGTCCATAAATGCCCTCATTGGTGTCCTTACGAGGGTGCTGTCACAGTTCGTAGATCTAAGAAGCATTTCCATCACCATCACAAACAGGATGACCGATATTGTGCAACCTGCTGCAATACCTACCTCCAGTCGCTGCCAGTCGGTAGTGAATGTGTTTGTCGTGAATCGCATTTTAAAGGTGCCGTAATACTCCATCAACATGGCTTGTAACTTCTTTGGGATCCAAAAGAAGTCCATTGCTGTTTGTATCAACGCATGTGGAACAGAGCCATATGCATTCGCAAGGTCAAGCCAAACGATTGATATATCTTCCTTCTGTTGTTTTGCAGTCTGGATTGCCTCCCAGATAGCGAAAGCATGTTCCACACAACCTGGTATTCCTGGGATACCCGCCTTTTGTACTGACTCGCTTATGAAGCCGTTTTTCTGCACAAATTTTCTCAAGATTATTTTTGTTTCCTTGCAAAAGAACTTGTTTTAAGTAGTACAATTAGTCTTATACATTCACAACTTGATGAGCTTTTTTCTAAACTGAAATATCTCAGTTCAAAAAGCTCTCCATTTGAGGCAGTTGCCTCTAAGTCCCCAACTTCTACTTACTCCTACACTGACTGGCATTTTTAGGGTCAGGTTATGGTCACAGTATTCTATTTTAACAGAATGGTTAGGGGGAACTGGACTAATTATTAGTACTAATGTTAATTTTAATCACCGCGTTAAATTTCCTGTTTTAATCGCCGATCTGATTTTTGGGACAATGAAGTATTATTTAATTTTTACCGACTAATAAAACATTAGTATAACGCACGTTTTACCTCGTTGATTGCGCGAACTTGAACTTGTCCCTACACATTCCAAGAATACTGAACTTATTTGTTAGGAGTTCTCGGCGTGCCTATCATGTTTGTGCCATGCACACAATAGGTCAAACTCCACACTTCATTTTGCGGTTATAAAGAACATAAACCTTTGGCCTTATTCTCAACTGAGTGGAAGAGTAAAAAGTCAGGAAGTCACAAAGAACAAAGAACCAAAAACATGAACTGAATCATTCGCCCTAGCGCGCTCGAGGCATGCCAACAAGTCGAAAACAAACTTTCCTTTAATTTCGATTCTATAAAATTCATCTGAAACAGTTGTTGCAATTGAATAACACGAATACATTTTTATAAACTTCATTTATCGATTATTTAATGCCTTGTTCTTAAATGTCTTAATTCCATTTAGTTCAAGTAATTTTATTGCTTGTTTGGTTGATGGTTTGAGCTTTTTGTTCCGGTGTTATATTGGCTGCAAGGAGGATTGTCGATTTTCGCATTTACTTTCGAGAAATATATCGTGATAGGATGTTGGTTGACGTTTTCTTGCATCTTGTATTCGAAAGGATCTGCCGTATCCTCACAGATCTTTAGATTTTTTAAATGATTTAATTATGATTTCGTGATTAGCGCCATAATTTAGTTATATTTACCTTGAAATGATATGAATCGTAATTGGGTCATGACCGTTGTTAGGTTGCACCCCTCAGTTTAGCATGAAAATTGAAAACAACTATTAAAGAGATGTCTTCTGCATCTTTTAAGGATATCTGTTAGAAATAACATAACTGCGGTACAACTCAGAGCTCGGCATCATTCCACGAGATAAAGCTGGTGATATGAAGGAATGGACTCGATAAGTGCACGTGTTCCGCTCGGCGCATGCCTAGGCGACTTCTGTTACAGTGTTTGGGAGCGAGCACCGACATCAAGTACTTGCGGATAGGGCCAGTAGTTACTTCTTTAAAATATTGGCGACATTTTTCATCATATACCAGTTCCGTCATCTCAAGTTAAGTTTTAGCTTTCAGACGGCGTCTTGCGCGTTTCCTAACCCACGGCAGTATTTCAGGTAATTTAATTTAATATATTTTGTGATTATTACTACAACCGCTTCGCACTTGTTAGAATGGAACTAACCGCTCTCTAGTTTCTATTCAGTTCCATTCACCCATAGCCAAACCTTAAGTAGTTTTTATTTCTCACCTTGACTTACGTTGTCTTCCAAACCCTGAACTTTCTTTTGAGAACTGAAAAGGCAACTTCTTAAGATGCTATAAACTGTACTTTGGTGGTCCTAAAAAGTGGCGTGTTAAGCCAGCGCTGAGGACCTTACTCTATACTTGCGAACAGTTCATGCACACAGCATCGTTAACACTCATACGTTAATTATGGAATTATTAACTGCAACTGTGATTTTTTGTTTACCTATAAAACGTGTTTGTTTCATCCACCGATGTAACTTTCATGGCACAATCAATCGGAGATCGAAGGAGTCAGTTACAGCGTTGGGTCATGGGGGTTGTTCTTGTAGGTAAAGTTCTTTGATCATTTCCTGTTTTAGGAAGCTGAATAATCACCTTGTCATATTGCCGCACACAACATTTATATTTGCATTAACTGATGCACAATCTGTATTTGCGAAACATTTCTTTAATCTTGCTGAAAGAAGTCCGTCATCTGCGTTTTGTCTCTACAGCCTAAATCAAAATTTACATTTGTGCTATTGTATATTGAAACTACTATACCATAGTTGTTTATTTATCGTCCATTGATAGATGATATAAAGCGTTGTTCTGTTCGTAGCGTGACTTCCACACCATTTCTCCAAGAGCAGGTATATTACGGATAAAACACTGATTTTTTGTAAAATCTAATCAAATTCGAACTCACTACGGATTTTGTTTCTTGAAATCTCCGCAGATAATGCAACGTTCTTATGAATTTGAAAGTTTTGTTTTGTGCCCGCGGGACCGTATTCGTGTTGTACAAATATGATTAGAATGCGTTGGCACGCTATCGTCAGTGTTTGAAATTACACATGTATTGCAGGCCTTTGGAATCTGTTATCAGACGTGCGTTGGTTTACAGCCGAAGAGGTAAACTTGATGCACTTTTCTTGAGATGAACGTTATTTTCTGCCAGGGCTTGTTCAACGAACCTCTCCTCTCGAAACTGTGATACTTTATGGACAAACGTTTCATAAATTACGATTAGGTTAGGCAAGGACGTTCACGAAACTTGGCAATTCACTGGATTTACTGAATGAATCTAGTAAAACTTCTAAGGTGTAGCCATAAAATTTAGGTTTTTACTACTGCCGGTAACACCTGAGCTGGCCATCGACTGAATCGATGCTGTCGGTATACTCGTTGAAAAAGTACTTTTAGTCGGACTCGCGTCTTACATACCAAGGCAGAGTATCGGCAAAGCACTGCAATGGAAATACAAATAAATTATCGTGGTTTGTTTTTTCAAACTCTTCAGAAGTTAATCATTCCAAGAACCTTTATATCACACGACACAGCTCTCAACGCTTCGTAATGATTCCACCATTGGCATCGAATAATAACGATTTTGAAGTTATCGGTTTATAAAAACTCAAGTTTTCTTTTCTGAGGTTGTCACTTATTTAAAGACACGAGTGGCAATCAGTGTAATGTCAGGTATGGGTCGTAATGACAGTCAAAATCTTGATATGGTATGATAGAGTAAACTTCGGTAGCAATCTTGAAAAGTTAAATATCATTGTCAGTTTTTCAGTATATGGAGTTGATCTTCTTTCCCCGTAGTATATGCAGTAGGTTTTCACTAAGGACGAGTTGCAATGAACTTTGCGTGCAACTATTTATTTTCATGTGAGTGTTCCTCAATAGACTACAAGAGCAAGGTATACATTATACATTGGCGAGGAAATTCAGTGAAGTAGACTTATCCTAATCAGATACAAATGTATAGAGATATTGAGCAATAAACGTTTGTCTACATACTGGACAGGCAGATTTCAAGCAACTACTTATTGTCATGTGAGTGTTCTTCAATAGACTACAAGAACAAGGTATAGAATTATACATTGGCGAGGAAATTCAATGAAGTAGACTTATCCCTATCAGATACACATGTATAGTGTATAGATATTGAGCAATAAACGTTTCTCTACATACTGGACATGCATGCAGGCAGATTTCAGCCCTGATTTAACTCATAAAGACAGATAGGATGATTAATAAATGCACATTAACTGTTTGCGATTGCGATCAAAACTTTCTTAGATGTGTTGAATTTTGTTATAACTCCGTTAACAGCGGTTGCAAGTTGAAGCAAGCGACAGCACACGGAAAATTGATTATTTAGTTACTCGATAAAAATCGCTCGCCTACTACGAGAATACAGAAGAACTTACTTTTTGCGATCCTTTTGTGTTACGTGTCGGAGAATAGCGTATAACAGAGAAACTTTGCGTTGTGCAATAATGTCATTTTATTTTGTTTAACTGCTAAAATACTCAATGGGAAAAATTGCTCACCTCAAATAGATAAGTTTAGGCGAGATTTTGTACTGGCCAAGGATTTTAAAATAGCAAACCCTGCATATCTTCGACAAAACAAATACGCCCACAATTAGAATAGAGTTTATTTCAACCTCAACTTGTTTGTGCTTTTTTTGGGTTTAAGTTTCATTTTCAGAGAAACAACACAATGTATGTCTTGTACAAGCCAGATAACGAAATATGACGTTCACTAATTTTCTGTTTCGCAGCTATACACTTAAATAGTATTTATAAAAAATATAAAATTTGAGTATTCAATAATTCTGTTAATACTAAATATAAATTACTTAACCTTCGATTTGCTCGGCCTTTGTTTTCCCTCTGATTACCCTTTGGGTCCGATTCTTAATTTCTCTTAAGAACTGATCGAGCCTTTAGTATTTAGCAGATAGGTAAAATTATAAAAGATTGTGTGAAGTGGCAACAAATTGGGTTTTAATTGTACTTTATTTCGGCGACCGGTTGGGTTTACAACCTTTTTCAAGCCTGTGCTAAACTGTAACTTTAACAGTTAAAACACCTTGCAGTATAGAACACAGGCTTCTTACAGCAAATTGCAAATAGAAGCCACTGCTGTTTCCAGGTAATTTCAGGACGATTAAATTATCAGGCTCTTTAATAGTTTCTTACTGTAAACGTCAATAAAAATGAACTATTAACAGGTACAGCCCATCAGTTCGTGGTCAATTCGGGCTATGAAAAGTTTATGAAAGACATGCATGTTTCAGCCGAATCAAGAGAAACCGTCAAACTTTTAACTGAAGTTTTTCATTGTTGTTTTAATGGCAACTTTTACTTCACGATCTTCTACTGAAAGATAAAATTTAAGTCTTCAAACGTTTTGTGGGCTAAGGTATAGATTTTTTATTCGACTTTTCAAAACCGTTTGCACGCGTTGATTTTGTTTAGGGTTTTCCAAGACAAGAGTCTCGGATCATACGACAGTAGCTGATTTTGATAACACTGAATATTTTTTATAAGAATCACAAATTTTGTGTGAGACTATAATGATTCTTAGCTCAATACTATTGATTTCAGCCACAAATGATTCTTAATGTGTTTCTTAACACATTTTCAAATTTCAGCCTAAATTCTCTTGTAAAACGATCCTTAAACAAATACTTATAGTTATACAAATTACAAAGATATAGCGATAGGGTAAAGGACAACAGCAAGTTACAGAAATTGGATTTTTTTTATTTTGTATTTTCTTTTTAAAGTAGAGTGGCTTCGTTACAGGAACGTGCGCAATAAATATTTTAGAAGTGCTGAAAATAAAACTTAGCTTGAGCTGATTCTTAGATAACTCTTAATTTTCAGGGCCGTGATTTTGAGCCTCATATATCTTTAAAATCGGATTCTTTTTTAAAAAATAAAGTGTATTACTTTGTATAGATTTATAAAAAGATTTCAGAAACGCCAAAAGTGTTCACAGCTAAAAAAATTACATTGATTTATAGATATCTTAGTTGTGCCGAAGTTTCAGACTCTTACCCACACTTCATGAAATGGTGCAGTGATCGTCGCAGAAAAGAAGCAATAACTTTATGTATGTAATTGTAAGATTATAAATTTATGAAAAATTTTCAGAAACGCCGGAAGTGCTAACAGCCTAAAAATACATTGATTTAAAGATATCTTAGTTGTGTGGTTCTTACCGAAATCATACAAACTACTTTGTTGCACGTTGCAGTAATAATTTTTGGAAGTGATCAAACTCACTTTTAAGTTCATGCGGTTTTATTCGAAGCAAAGGAAAGACAAAGGACCTTTCGATTTTCTGACGTACAAAGTAGTACAAAGGCAGTTTACAGCAGATTAATATTCAAATCACTAGGATTAGCAAAGTGTCAATACCTGTTCTGGTCTCAGCATTATCTCTTCTGCCGTAGCTGACGCCTTCGCTTGAAACAGATTAAAAGAATTATTGTTATCATCTCCACATAGTTTATGTAGTTCTTCATCTTTATTGATCTTGTCGGCATATCTGTGAAGGTATAGGGATGGGATCAGTAAGAAAACGATAGAAAAGAAGACTAAAAAAACGTTCTTGTAGGTCATATTATTTTGTTTTCATTCTATATATCTTCACAGTTAAAAGTTCCATAGCATTTTGAATGTCAAAATCCTACACATTTTGAATGTCAAAATGCTTTATTATTTGAACTAAAGGAAGCATTCATGAAGTCTTTAGCCTTTACTGAGTTTTCATTCTAAAACACCTACTCCGATCAACAAAGGAAACATTGACCTCTCTAAGCATTCTTGAAAAATTGACGATATACATTCAAATAAATGGGAAGTCAATGAGAGTTTAAAATAAATTTGTAAACTGACATATACCGAAAAACGGGACACTGAAAATTAAATACCAGGGCGGAGAGAGGTTAAATACAGCTATTGATAGAAAACGAGAACCGCATTGCAGAATGTCAATTGCCATATAGATAAAAATAATTTCCGCATTTTTAAGGGAAAGGGGGGCGGAAAAGGAGATAGTACCGTTAAACCCCTTGATGCTTGCTGCACGGGTACAATGACCACTGACTTTTAAAGTTTTACATTTTCAGCATGTATAAATAAAGCACTTTTTCTCTAAAATACTAGATTTATGATAGGAACCACCGATAGCTACTGTTTGTTTTCGTGAGGACGAAACCGGGTGTTCTGATTTCGATAGCACAGTTTCGTAATTTTCTTTTATGCAAACTCCCATTTTTTCATCCTACACAAGCTATATAAACCCGACGGAGTGACTCGTTTTACATTCGTAAAATCTTTTGAAATAATGCCCATCTTTTACACGGCCTTGATTTTATATTCGTATTACCTCTAGTGAGCGCCGTTAGATTAATCTTAGAGTTGTAGATTATTTGGTCAAGCTAAATTTGTATAGAAAATTTGATAGCAGTTTCGTTATTATCTCTTGGTGATTTTTAAACATTGGTTTCGCAAAATCGAACGGCAAGTAAAGTGTATTTATTTTCAAAGGAGTGTTTATGATATGTCCGTTGGATTTGTTTATTCAAATTTCCCGTGTTACTTTAATAGTTTTACACTTTGTTTGAACAGATTCGTCGTTTATATGTTCAAAACGTTTTTAGGATTCGCCGATTGGTACGAGCTGATGCTAAAAAACATTGGAGAGATATTCACAAGTAATAACATATTTTAAAGATAACTACAATTTAGAACGATTCATTTCTTAAGACCACTGATATCGATAGAAGCGCTGTTATTGTTAGTGGAATTGTGGTTCTGTGTAGAGCGATCACATTATTGAAAGGGCAGCAGCAAAAATTGAAGTCTTGAATTCAGCAATCAGTACAAACCGGTTCAACAGGAAACCCCGAATTTTGCAATAACAGAAACAAAACAAGACCGATGTAAATGTGTATATGTTGTGTAATGTCTGATGACTACAAAATCGATGGAAATTCAAAGAAAATGCTTGAACAAATCACTTCTCCTGCTGCTTGATATAATCTTGTTTGTACAGTTTCTTTATAATTTCTCGTTCAATCTCTTTTTAGTTTTGTATTTTGTGAGAACAAAATGCTTGTGCTGATTTCGTATTCAAATCTGTTGGCACCGTAGCGGCGTGTCGAAAAGAACAAAAACATTCCATTTATCAAATTGAAAAGAAACATGTAAACAAAACATTGCAAAACAGTGATTGGTTTGAAATGTGTCAAGAAGAGTGGTGTTGACAGATGACAGGAATTTAAACAATTGCTGGCTGATCGCCGCCGCTCCGTGTTTCGTAAGGCCAGCATGTCGCAAACAAAATTTTTACTTGCTTCTTCAATGCCGCTTTAAAAATATACTTCCCTTGCTTAAAAATTAAAAAAAAAAACAGTTACTGGACTTGGATTTTATCGAGTTCAATGTTTTCGTCGGTTATTTACGATTTCATGTACTCGCTTCCCGCCAGCTATACTATTGGTTAGAATGTATCACGTGACTCGTCAAGTGGAATAAGAGGAATTAGTTTAGTCACCAGCAAGCTCACGGAATGAGCGGGATTGCGTGTTTTCTTTCGCCGAGTTCGACCGAGCTTTGGCAGAATCGTGCTAAAGGAACTTTTGTGGCGGGAAAACGAAACCGGATGGTGTGACGATCGTGTGATACAAACAGCCGTTTGTTGCTTTTCGAATGCTGAAAAGGTAAAGGTGTTCTTATTAAGCCGAATCACAAATCAAATGTTTTTGAAAGAATTGAGGATGGGGATGTCGCCTTGGGAAGTTAGTCCCTTCTCGAAAGGAGATCGAAGTTGTAGTACAAGCCACGTGTGGTTTGTTTACGTTCGAACCCCGCTTTACTGTAGCTTGTTATCACTATAAAATAGCTTTTAATCTACCATTTGAAACGTAAAAGCCATGGCGTGTTTTGTTGGTAAAACAGAAACGCATTTTGTGTTTCATTTAGCGTTCCTCTCGAGTCCTTAATTTTGACGTACTGCGCGGTGCTAAAATGAAGGTGGCTTCAAGTTGCACGGGCATCAAGCAGCGAAACGGCAGAGGGCACAACGGTTTGGCGGGACGATGTTTTGTCTGTCTGGGTACTTTTATTACGGGTTCTTTCTGACACCATTTCTATACATATCGCAGGTTGGATTGCAGTTAGTGGTATGAAGAGAGGAGCGGATCTAAAACACTTGTAGAAGTTTACCGTAGAATGAACGATCCTTTAAACCGAACACGAGAAAACGTAATGACGACAGATCGTATTGAGGACTCGGATTCGCAGAACTCGCGCACGGTTTCTACCCCTGACCCTTCAACGCACTCCACCAGTACTTCAGATGGGGAAAGAGGAACGGCAGAGCGCGACTCCGTGGTTGACGTCGGTGACACTAAAAAGAGGAATGGCTTCGACAAAGGAGAGGACAAAAGGGTAAACTTTTCTTATCTTTAGCGAATTGATTTGATAATTGACTATGAGCCAAGGTTCGGGGTTAGCCATAGATTCACGCGTTCTAGTACTTGGGTCGGGTAACGTTTATGTTTGCTTTACTCACTAACCTTCAGTAAATCCTTGAGCGACGAGGGTGCCTTTTATATAAATGTTGTCGTTCACAATAAACTCATGAATAATGAAATCTGGTGGTGAAAGGTAAGCCAGTGTGTGGAGAACGAATGGTATTTTTCGCTTAGATTCTTCACATTCTCATGTATCCGCTACGAGTTTGCTATTGCTTTACAAGAATATCTGTATTGAAACTGAACAAAAGATGGTTTGGTGTACAAAAACTGCCGCTGATGGGGACAAAAACTCGTGTTTAAGCTTGCGGTCATTGTTTCGCTTCTGTTCGTGAATATGAAAGGCGTACGTTAAGATCGTAGAAGGTAACATCAAATTTTACCTTTTCTTTTCGTCATTTTTGAACTAATTCAATTAAAATTGTTTTGCTCTTTTATTTGTACCACGAAGATCTTTCAAATCTTCTCCTTCTAACAGGCGTGATCTGTACCTGAATTTAATATGTTGTTAATGGCGACTTGAAATACTCACGCGAGAGTGCGCAACATGGCGATTCACGGAGCTTTTCGACTTTTATTATTAATCATTTGCTGATGTCTAAGAATCATAAAAAGTGCTTTTAGTCGAACGTTTCTTGAGAATGCTAGCTATTTTTGAATAATGCTCAAGATTTACAGTTTTGGAAGCATTTCCAGGCGCGAAGCTAGAAGACACAAACACGGAGGTGTTGTTGTATGGATGAAACAGTTGTGAACAATTATGGCAAAATAACATCGAGTTGAATTACGTTGTTTATGAAGCAAGCATTTATTTGTTTCGAACTCAAATTGTATATTTGGCAGCATATTTATTTCATTTGAGCGAACTGAATCTGACTTCAGTATATTCGTGATAATATTTTCGAAAAACGGTACCTAACGAATTTCGTTACAGTTTAAAAATAATTTGAAAGAAAATGACGTTGTGTGGTTGCGATTGCAACAATTTTTAAGAAGTTGGAATCCGATTTCACACGTCGCAAAGGTGGTCTAATGCCTTTAAATAACGATGTTTCGACTGCAAGCGTGACTAAATATTTAATACGATGTGCATGAAGTGATTTCAGTCTTAGTGATATTAGTGAAATCGACCGTGTTGTGTTCTTGGCACCTATCCCGAAAGTATTCACGCTCCAGTTCAAATCAAAACAAAGATGACAAAGAAGTCAACTCCTTCTTTAAAACCATTTAAATGGGTGTTTCATGAATTCGTAGACTGAGAAAAGACCCTAATTAAAACAGTACATCTACATTTCCAAAGGCTGTACGAAAGCAACCAATACTGAATATTATTGTTGTTTATCTGCTTCGATGCGTTCATAAGTTAGTCTAAGCACTTAATTTTAGGTGTTTTAAATTATTGAACTTGACATTGGGACGAGATACACGCAAAGATACATTAATTTGTGATTTGCAAGGCCTTGAACAACTTAGAAACTTTACAAACTGAGTTAAGTAGTTGTAGTATATTAGTATGGAAGTTTCTAAAAATTTGATTTAATAATGTTGGAATGCAGAATATTAAATAGTAGCTAAATATATATTATTCTGGGTTTCTAATTTCAGCAAAGAGAACTACAAAAGAACCAAAACAAAAAGAAACAACCAGGTGGATCTAACAGCCCACGACAGGTAAACTGTGAATTCTGCTGCTTTAACTATGGAAAAGAGAAAACAAAGCAAAGATCAAATAAGAAAGTAAATCAGAACATCAATACTTGGTTATGGAAATTGAAATTTTGCAGTACATCTCAAATGATAACAGTTTCAGCAGTATTAACAGTTTGAGCTGAGATAATTGGCTTCACAGGTGCCAATCTAAATAAGTACCTTGCGAAATAGAACTGTCTGAAATGTGTGAACATGTATTGAAACTACATACAATAACAATTTTGCTTGTCAAAGTTTTGGTGGAAAACTCGTGATGACTTTAAGAAAGTTTCATATTTCTGTTAATTATTTTCAAACATTTTTAGTGAAAAACCTAAAAATTTGTTAATAAAACATTGGTCTTTGTGAAATTGTAACTGAAGTTTTTAAAAATAATCGATTCTTATCAGAATGTTTTTCAGGGATCACAGAATCAAGAAACATTTTTTGTGCAACTGTTGTTTTAGCAGAAGCAGTTTAATTTCAGTTACAGTATTTGCTATATTTTGAAATAGATTAGTGAAGATATTATGATATAGGCTTATTATTTTGGCAAACAATGTTCATAATAAAAATTTTTTTATTCATCTAACCTAAAAACTTTAAAAAAATATTAAAAATGTTGGTAAAAGTTAACCAAATTTTTGGCAGCTAACTGCTGCTTGTCTCAGAGTTCAATTAAAGAATTGTTTTCAAGATAATGCTTTCTTCATTTCTTGCCTCAGTGCTGATACAAATGCCATATACACCCTCAGGAACTACTGCCTTTCATTGGCCACATTTGGCTCAAGTTTGGAATCAAAGGATTCCAAAACAAGCTTTTTTGTTTGTTTTTAACTTTGCACTTGAAAATCTCACTATAGTTTTTAACTCCCCACTCCAAAATGTTGTTTTATTTTGAAAACAAAAAAAAATTTATTTACAAGATTGTTTCAAGATCATATATTTCAGTACTCTAGCATTCAAGATAGTACTTTATCAAGTGATCTCCTATTACTAGTGATTCTCCACGTGTCCTGTCCTCATAGTTAATCATTAAAGCCAGATAACTTATTACATATTGTAACACAAACCATATAACACAGCCAAACAAATTCAAGTAAAACTACCATTTACTTTGCAACATTTGCCTCTATATTCTTGAA
>JAOCPT020475677.1:0-21028 GCA_026546935.2 Palythoa grandiflora
TCCCCCATCCCCATCTAGGGTGTACTTAACTAGAAAACGAATGGGTATGTACCACTAATGTCTCCAATTTTGCCACCCTAATCCAAAATAGATTTTCGTACAAAAGGATAGCCCGTCTACGATTGGTCGTAAATGTTGACCCCCGAGTTCTAACAAATATTCAAAGGGACGCCCGATTCTAAAAAACAATGCATCTGCGTCAAAAATAAATTCGTTTTTGAAAGGTGTTCTCTCCCTTTTGGAGGCACATACGCGTATAGCTCTTTTAGGGAGTACCTATCCCCCCCCTCCCCTCCCCCCTTCTTATGGTAGACTGACTTGTGTTGTCAGTTCCACCCACTAATAGAACATTCCTGCTGTTCCATCTAACAGAATATGGTAAACGTGGAGCACGAAGTTTCTTTAACAAAACAAATAAACGAATTGGGTGAGAGCAAAACTACATAGGATAATGATTAATTTTCCTGGAAAGCAACTTTGGTCGCTCTGCCATTTTCAGCAAATCAAAATGAAAATCTGAGAGTGGCCGAAAGCTTCGGTTTAGAGGATTCTCTTGGTTGTTTGGGAAGAATGATATTTTCGGAGGAAGTTCATTTTATGTTCACAGTTCCTCTTCACAGTGATTCACCGTAATTTCTCTCCAGTGCCTGCGTGTTTGCTTACCCCACCGAGAGCACTGCGAGCAATTTGTTTACTCAGTCAAACGGAGGAAACCCGAAACCATCTTCAAACAAAATGCCTTTGTGCAATTATTATATGATAGTGATTTTTAACTCGTTAATTTGTGTACCCCTCTAAGGTTCTTGCTTTGCTTAAATCGTTTCTTCTTTTTCTCTGCAGACTTTACAAGGAGATATTCGATGTTTCAGAGTCGATTAATATCAGTCGATAGAAATAGTATGCAGCGTTGGCCCAAAAACTGATTTTACGGAAGTCAATATTAATATTGCTGTTTCAACTAAACGTTTTTCCTTGTATTAGTAATTATAACTTCTAAAATAAAATATATACTTTATAAAATGTATACAGGTAAACAGTCAGCGTTTTTACATGTTAAAGAGCGATAGGATTACATCACGTGTGATACTGTTGGAATCAAACGAGCCAAACACAGATAATGTTGCGTATATAGCTTGTCTGTTTTTTTTTTGTTCTTTTGATCGAGATTAAATAAATGTTTCTCTTCACTTACAAAGCCTGACTAAAGCCAATAAATGTTTTTCCTCGCTAACAAAGCCTGACTAAAGCCAATGAATTAGCCAATTACTATAATTTCACATAGTAAAGTAACAATTAAGCGATTATAATCTGAGATAATTCTTCCTGTCCAAGCAATTTTAACAAATAATAAAGCCAGTCAAGGTTAGAAACCAGACCTCAATAACCACACATTTGTCTTTTAAATGAAGCTTGTTCAAACGCTAGAATAACAAAAACCTTTAACTTCTTTAAATGGATACATAAGTTACGGGAAAATGTGCTCAGAAAAGTGATCCGTGACTTCAACTTGTGACCTATAAACTTAGCATGCAGTAGACTGATTTGTAAAATATTTCATTGCACTTGCTGTTTTAAGCTCTACATTTTGGAGATTGGAGTTTGAAAAGTAAACCCAACAAAAACCATATTTTGCCACAACCAGACAAATTAGTACAATTGCAGATACATCTACAAGCATGAACGTCAAAAGGTCGTTACAACCCAAATTACGAATAAACACTCGAAGTACCTCATTTCATGAAATTCTGGTAAATTTAGGATATAGTCAAGTCTTTTAAGACTTGATTAAAATTACCTTTATAGGTTTTATGAATATATCTTTGTATGTTGGAAAGTCATATCAGTAAGTGTATCGACCTGTCCAAAGTGAAACAAAGCAAGAACAACAGAGATTCTCTTACGGCCAGTGAGGGAAAACTCATCTTCAGTTCAAAAGTAAAATGTTTGATACTACAATACTATGACACCTCAACGAAAACACCAGAAAAATGATCCCTCAGAAAAAAAATAGTGTTCTCATTGTAATGAAAAAATGGAAATTATACATAATATACAAATATTGCAGATTTGAAATAACAACTGACGAACGAAAACAATAAAAAAATTAAAAGATTATTATAGACTACATATTCATCATTCGGTTCAGTATACCTCATTTTGTTTTTAATTTTACTCTGCTTTTTTTCTCTCTAAAGAATAAGAAATGTGATAAATAACAAACGTTTATCTACAACGAGGGCCCCGCTGGTAGCATTTTATTATGCTATGGAATATTGTCGTTAGTTTAGATTGAGAATTAACTTGTTCAAATGAGTCGCAAATCAGCCTCAAGAGAGTTCACACTTTTTAATGTGCAAAGAGGTGTATGTGCATGGTGTATTTTAAGGCAGAAGTTTACTTTAACTTTTCTCTTAGGTTGTAAAAATTCCGCGTTAGTTTTAAAGTTGCCATCAGAATGAGTTACTTCTTATCTTCCTCACACCGGAAACAAAATTGTCTCCGTTTCTATTAAGACTGAACAGCAAAACCGCATATTGATTGTCCATATAATATATCTTAAGTGTTTATTCAGAATGTTACTGAAGCATTCTGAGCATGACAGGAAGAAACTTTCAGTTTGAAGGTGTAAAAAAGAATATTATTACAACAATATTAATCTCTGTTTTCTGCATGGATACTTAGCAATGCCTTAAAGTCGTAAAGGCATAAATAGCGCAAAACGTTTTGTACAAAGCGTACAGTACCAATAAAGCAAAGCACATAGAAAACGTACAAATTCTGCAAAACATTTACTTGTCATGCACGAGGGCCATTTTCAAAGTTATAATACCAGAAATATGAACATAACTGAACAATAGGTCGCCCCGGAAGAGTTTCCTTTAGTTATTTGGTGGTTTTCCAAACTGAAAATAAGACATGACAGAAAATAAAGTTTAGTTAAATGGCATTTCATTGCACCATTTTCATCCGTTGTACTTTTCCTTCCCCTTCTCTTTCTTATTTATAACATAACTGCCATTCAAATGCCGGAATGAGGCGCCGAAACTCAGTGATTTATACCGATGGAAGAAACAAACCAAACGCTGCTCGGTGAGTAACCTTTGTGGCTAGAATTCATTGATTTTCTTCAATCGTTTTCAAAAACAATTTTAATGCAAATGACAAAGTTCTCGTTTCTTCGTGTGCGTTTGATAGCTTCCTTGCGTACAATTTAAGTGTAAACCAGCTTGGTAACAAAACATCATAGGTGAGAACTCTGGGGTTTCCCATCCCTATTTAATACATGACGTTAAATTGCAATTGGTGGTTATCAAGTGCTTTCAGTTTACGGAGAAAAAACCTATTTTGTATAATCCTTGTTGGTAATTCAGTACCATGTCTTTTTCTTGTACTGGTTTATTTAAATGCAGAAAACCGATTAAATTATATAGGATTTATGGTAAAAAGAAAGAAAGAACAAGAAAGATAAATATGAATAAGTAAGAACAAGAGCTACAGCAAGACCTAGAACAAGAACAACAGCAAGAGCAAAAGCAAAAGCAAAAGCAAGAACAAAAACAAAAACAAAAGCAAGAACAAAAGCAAGAGGAAGAACAGGACTGAAGAACTAGAACAAAAGCAAGAACAAGAACAAGAACAAAAGGAAAAGCAAAAGCAAGAGTAAGAACAAGAATAAGAACAAAAACAAGACTGAAGAACAAGAATAAAATAAGAACAAGGACAAGGACAAGGACAAGAAAAAGAACAGGGACAAGAACAAGAACAAGGACAAGGACAAGAGCAAGAACAAGAACAAAAGCAAGAACAAATGCAAGGACAAAAGCAAGACTACACAGAACAAGGACAAGGACAAAAGCAAGAACAAAGACAAGGACAAAACCAAGGACAAGGACAAGAGCAAGAATAAGAATGAGAGCAAGGGTAAGGGCAAGTGCAAACACAGGAATAAAGACAAGAACAAAAAGAACTTAAGCAACACTGAGTGAGACACAGGGACAAGAACATAATCTAATTTCACAAAGTAAAGGATTGCTTAGCCCGAACAAAAAGTGATGCAGAAAAAGCGCTACTCCAAACGTTTTACTGTTTAAGGAGAAAAAAAGATATTACTGTTGAATTATTTGCAGTTATTCTCTTAAAAAAGATAAATAACAAACTGGATGAGGAGGTACGGTCGGATTAACACATTAAAGCGGCTACTTGCAACCATCATAAAACCTCCACACAAGCAAAACTGAAAGCATATTGATTACACAATTCTTAAAAGAGAATTAAGTTGTACCAATGACCAAAATATGAACGAAAACTGGTACGCTATTATGGCATGTATTAAAGATTTTTGATTATGCCATCTAAATGACTACGCTAAATTCCAAGGAAGTCCTTTCCCTCGAGAATTGCATAATCAACCACAACTTTAGATGTATAAATGCGTTGTTTTCCCGCTAATTTGATTGAGTCGAAAACGTTTGTGTTAAGGTTTAACAAAAATTTATGACATTTATATTTTAGCAATAAAACAAATTCAAAAGTTATTCAAAAAGCTGTCCACGAGAAAACCATGCAGGAGATGGCACAGCTGAGATTACAGATTTGGTTCATATTTTGGTGATTGGTACAACTTTGTAATCAATTAAGAAAGCAAAATTAAACATTTGATTAATAACTAAAACGCCAGTAGCTATTAACAGTCAAATCAGCCAAAAATAAGGTATTCCGATGAGAAAATTTCAAAACAGAAACTAAACAAACATCAGGCGATACACGTCCCTAGAGAAAGGGTACAGGACGGTAAGTTAAGACACAGCATTCAACTGAGCATAAACATAAAATGCAGTAATAAAATACGATTAAAATATTTTATTCAATATTTCGGTTTTTAAGATGACATTTATTTGAGCTTCTAGCTCACAAGGAGAAAGGTCTTTTTTTCCTTCTTTCTTTTTTTCGTTCATGGTCGTTTTCTTTCTTATGGAAAAAGTTTGGCAGGTAGCCATACATGTGTATGGTCTATCAATGCAATTGAAACCGGTTGGGTTTGAAAGAAAATTCTCTTCTGGCAGTTTGTGGATTGAAAACGGATTTACTTATACACGGTGTCTAACAATTCATTATACACTGAAATAAACACGTCGGTTGGTCGACTTTCGAATTCTAACCGGCCTAATCGCAGCTATTGGTTCAATTTATAATATATAAATAACAACTGAAAAGCAGAAAATAAAGGACAGACAATTGCTACCATGCATATTTGCTGAAAAAGTTCGTGATTTTCAGTAAAACTTCCATTATCGAGCCAGAAACAAAACTGTATACTCTATCGCAATTTCCAGCTGTGTTTGGAAGCAAGCTACTGCTTTGGGATGACATGCATTTCCTGTGACTTTTCTCCGAATCTACAACAGCCAAAACGTACATATGATTCCCCAGACGGGTAAATAAACTTTATTTTCTCCATTTTTAATGCTAAAATCTTTTCCCATTTATAAAAGCCTCAAAGAATCATGCTTCCTATTTCAAATAAATGCAACAACTTTCTGTTTGATGTATAGTATTTAAAAGAAGTCTACAAGTACAAGCAGAAAATATAATATTATGCGCTACACAGTATGAAACACTGCATGTTTCTACACATGTACAAACACGAGGATATGTAGAATATCATTAAGTTATCCTTCATCAAAAGTCGAAGTACTCTTTCTAGAAATCGACATATGCCTGGGAAATTTATAATGTCAACAGAGAGCGAAAGGACTCTATATATAGTCTATACATTCCAGGGAAATTTATATGTCGTAGAGAAAGTCACACTTTAATATGTTCTGTTAATTCGAGCTGTTTGCATCTTGCTCTTCTTATTCTTTCTGTATTGTGTATTTAAGCTAGTTTGAGAGCAGAGGCCATCAAAAAACAAATTTCTTTGTTTTATGTAGTCATATGAAGAATCTCTGCTCTTAAAGGCCAAGATTCATAAATATCTTTAGTTTAGATTAAAATACCAAATGAAACAAATTGTAGCCGTATGAGCAGATGCTTGTAAAAGTTCGTGTGTTTCCTATTTTGATTGTTCAGAAAAAGATCATACTGTCTTGGAAACATGGGATTGTTATATACCTAAAATGAAGTATATATAATGTTAATTAAGTTTGCAACATCACGGAAGTACGATGAAAAACAAGCCCATTTGTAAATACATACTGACAAACTAAATGAATGATAATAAATTATTTCTTAGATAATATACCTGTACTCTAGATTCTGGGAGATTAATTTTGAGCGCAACCTCCTCCCTCATAAAGATATCTGGATATTTGGTTTTAGCAAACAACTCGTCTAGCACTTCTAGCTGCGCTTTAGTAAATGTTGTCCTCTCCCGTCTCTGCTTTCGGGCAGGATGAGCTGTGCAAGTAAAACAAACTTGTTAGTCTTTGAATCTTCATTGTCTGACCTTCTCCTTTGTCGAATTATACTTGCCAGAAACAGACCTTCAGAAGTTGAGCTAAACAAAGTACTGACAATAAATGCAAACAAAATTATTTGAGGTAGTTTAAACCTACGTTCAAGATCAGTTCGAATGTAATTAGGCTGTGCTTTACGTTTCTTTACAGAGGAATTTTAATTGCTCAGTTTAGACAAATCCGTTGTAGCTCATTTACCATCAAGATTATTTGCAATGGAGGCAAAAATTGATATCCTTATTATTTCATATCGATTCCTAGCTTCCATAAGCGAGTCTTTCCTTCCTTTCTTTGATAGTTTTAGGATTCGTTAGACTTAAGACTATAATTATAATATGTATACAAAATAAATAGGGCGCAATTAGTCCTACAATAGTTGCCTTAAGTTATGGGCCGCTGATTATTCGATGCCCTCATTTGAGCCAATGCTCTCGTCATGGATATTATGAATGAATTCCCCCTTGTGCAAATCCTTCTCCAGTTGCGGTTCCATTTACCCAAGCTCAAAATTAATTAATATAAGTATTAAAGCGGTCTTTCAGTTTCACGTTAAGTTTAACTCGTGATTTTTCACTGGAACGATGGTGCGTTCGAATCCATTTTAAAATTTATACTTCTGCTTGAAACATATGGCGCCATGATGTCTCCAATTTAGTTCGTATCTATCATTAATCTCGGTTTCGATAGAAATAATGCCGTAGATTTGGAGTTCCACCATCAGCTTGTTTTTAACCTTCCTTTGCAAAAAGATATGGAGAAATTGAAACGTCTAAAACAAACAAATGGCTTTGTCCGGTGTCTGCTCACACGACATGATACATTACTCGTTAGTACTTACCACACGACGAGGAAACCATAGGGTTGAAGAAGTCTACGTTGGGAGAAGGATAGCTCATACCGGGATATGGCTGATACGAAGCCATGTGACTGTAGTAACCCGCCATACTTTGTCTTATTCTTCAATTTCTCTCCTTGGTATGGTTTGGCTGCTAAGCAAAGAAAAGACTATTTACCATCAACTGAAATAGATCGCTTCTCAGTATGCGAAGTCACTTCTCCTGCTAAGTTTTGCCACCTGTGGTTTGAGCTGTCACCTCGCTAAGTGCAAAGAACGATGCCAATTATACACTTATTGTTTGGCTTTAAAGTGTTATTTAATGACTTTTTACATAAATTAGAAGGTCAAATAAACATCTCCTACAGAAACAGAACAAAACAAAAAGCATGTGCCGTGCAAATCAACTAGTTTCTTTAGACTGTGTAAATTTCCCCAAATTCAAACGGTCAATATTTCTAACAAAACAGAATGAAAACTTGAATATTTCTTATTGAAAAGGATTTTCTTATAAACACAAACAGTGTGTGTGGCAGATGAATCGCTCGAACAATGGAGGCCTGGTATTAACTTTTACAAAAACCCGAGGATTAAATCCCAACTCCGAAGCATGTTTTTTATCAACTCTGATCAGTGCTTTAATGGGATGACAAGATATAAACAGACAAACTAAACGTGGTGATGAATGATAAGGAAATTATTGTGCAAATTTTAGTTCAAGACACGGAGTGTTCCCAACAAAATTCTTTTGCAGGAAAAATCAAATTAAGTCTTTTTGGAGTCAAGTCAAGTCTTTGAAAAGTCTTTTTGTTTGTATGTGAGCAATGGCAATATATGTTTTTTTTTGAAAACGTAAATCACACATTGTTTAACTAACTGATCAAAGTGATGGGGCGGGATTCGTGATTAGAAGATATGAAATTAAATCAGACATTTCATCAGTCGTTTATAAAGCCGTGGATACGAAGCAGATGAAAGCACAAATGATTTGTCCACAGTTATTTTTAAAAACCCAAAATGGGTATTCGAGCATTGCACACATAACTATGAATACAGAATCTCCGTACGACGGCTGCGTGTCAGAGTTGAAGGGTTAACTATTGAGAGAGGTACGTGTATATTTCATTTATCTTAAACAGATACTGACAGAATTTTATTGTTTAAGTAAAAATTAAAAAGGTCTTACTTTAACATAATGTAAATAAAAACAAATTCTGAATCAGTTCTGTCGTCCTAAAAAGAAAGGCGGAATTGTAAGTTACTGTCACAAACAAAAGGGATATCCTTATCTCTGTTTTTTGCTTTTAGGCAATTTATTATTCAAAATATTTTAAGTATTTGTGATGCGTTAAGTGAGGTTATTTAGAATTTGCTGTCAATCAAATTACTGTCCTGGTTAACAACTTCACGTCTAATTAGAAGTTGAACGAACAAATGTTCGGCTGAGTCAGAAACACGATTCGGGTTAGGACAGTTAAGAAAGTTAACTAGCTTCTCTTGTCAGCGAAGAGATTCTTTAGTTTTATGATAAATAAAACAGTAAATAGAATGTCAAGTTAGGAAAGAAAGGGACAGAAGAAAGTTAGTTTTGTAAACATATAGTAGGCAAGAAAAGGTTCGTTATACATATCCTTCGATGCCAAGAATAAAAAAGAGAAGTAGATTCAGTTATTACTGAGTTTGTTACTGAAATTCAGTTACAAACTACGACAGTTTTCTATTGCATTGTCAGGGCGTTTACTAAGTTGCCTTTTGTACTCAATTATACGCTTT
This sequence comes from Palythoa grandiflora, assembly GCA_026546935.2. NCBI lineage: Eukaryota > Metazoa > Cnidaria > Anthozoa > Zoantharia > Sphenopidae > Palythoa > Palythoa grandiflora. The sequence continues at coordinate 9,067 of JAOCPT020475677.1, forward strand.
TTTTTATAAGAACAACTTTATAAGAACAACGAGGCTCAACTTGATTTGCCAAAATTGAAGAACAATTTAAGAATAAGCTCAGGCTGAGGCTTGATAACTAGGAAAGTTTTTGCGGTAGAAAATTGACTAAACTTAGTGATATAGCATGAAACATAATAAGATTCACTGTAAAAACTGCTCAACAAACAATAAAGATAGTTCGCCTCTAAATTCAGCCGTACGATACGTGTGGCGCAAGGCGTTTCATTTTCCAATAGCTTCATTAAATTTTGTTTTTTCTTCATTAAGAACCGCTCATAGAAATAAAAACAAATTAAGAACAAACTGTGGCTGAAATCGCCTAAAAGATTAAGAACAATGAGCCTCGGCAAAATTTACTGGTTTTTATAAAAAAAAAAGAGCGGATAACTGTAAATAGTAACTATACAAGGTTTATAAATTGTGCTTGGTATAAGTATATGTCCGTAAGAGATCTATCAGTTCACCATTTACGCTACAGCGATTTGTTAATTTAAAAGTTAGGTTAGCTGACATTGAAAATAGCAAAATAGTGCAATAGGAAATCTTACTACCACACCTGGTAAATGTGGTAAAGGCAGTCTTAGTATAAACATAGTACAAGACAATATGGAGAATAAGGCCAAGGGAGGCATAAACGATAAATGTATCTAAAGGCGTTTTATAAGCTTCAAACTATTTGTGAATCAATTGTAACATTTGTAATTTCAGCTCTTTCATTCCTAAGAAATTTATCCGATATTTCACTTCTCCTTACATAACTGAAACAAAACAATATAACTGGTAATGAGAAACAAGGAATTAATCGAGTAAAATTATCTGTAGAACTAGAAGTTGAAAAGCACAATTCTACCTTACTGCTAATATGGAAAGTTTAGGGCTTGGTTGGGAGAATACACCAATACGTCATTTTTCGTGTTTGGGACTTAATGGTTTACCACGCACTGACAAAGAGACAAAACTCTGACAATTGACATTAAAAAATGAACATGAAATTTGATACGGCATACCAGAAATTTTGTTAAGTTTAAATCGCCATTCTTAAAATTTGATTGAATACTAAAACCCCTTTCTGATAAGTAAATGGACTTCGATTTTTAAGGAGAATCGAGTACAGAAATCGGCCATTGTAGTAGGGTATTGCAATTAATGGTAAAATTAAACATTCCATGTTTGTCACACACATTGATATTGTTGACTATTTTCGAATGTCTGATTCAGTTATTTTCAGCAATCTTTAAAGACAAAATAGATTTATAACTGTTTTGATGTCTATAGGATTTTGTCATTTGGTACGACTGAAGTTTCACGGAACTCTTAATAATTCTGAGGATACGGTCAGCAAATCTTTTGTGTTTTGTAAAACAAGAGTAACAAGATTAAGCTGAGTTGCTAATTGCTCATAAATTTGATCGAAACTAATTGCTCTTAAACTTGTGCTTGTACGAGCTCGTTTATCATCTGCCGTTGTATAAGCAATATAAGACGTGTCAGTTTTACGACAGTCAAGACAGAAAATCATGACTAAAGAAAAAGCCATGGTTATGTAATCCATTATATAATCACACTTTTGGCTAGGTTTGAAAATATTGAAGTATGATTGTGCAAATATGGGCAATACTTCAATTTTAATTTAATAAACTGTAGTTTTACTATAATACCGTATAACTAATTTATACGGCTGACAATATGACTATGAAACCAGTTTCAAAATAAAAATTTCAGCTAACCTTCAGCTGGTCATGATCAATCCTTTTCGAATAAATGGCCAGTTCAAGTGACGTGAAGTAGATCGAAATCAGTTGCCCGACTAAACTATAAAAAAAACAATAGGCACAGCGCCATCATTAACTGCAACTACGGCCGCCTACTCATTGTATTAGTTTATACATTTTTATTTCATTCTGCACGCCTTCATTAAAATAACACAACCTAACTGAATATTGTTCAGTCTTAACTGATTATAATATTCGGCTATGATTATATGAGTCCGTACTTGGTGGATTGAAACAAGACCACAAAAAGAACCTTAAAGACTAAGCTATAGCCACTCAGTTATCCCTTAGTAAAGCAAGTATTGAAACATAAAATTGTGGTTTGTATCACTTATTCATTTGCGCAACCAACAGCATCAGGTTTGTTTGGGGCGTCGGGTTGGCGGAGGGGTAATTATTCGCGCCTCCCACATCTACAACCCCGGATCATATCCTAGGATCCACACGTGGGCTGCAGAGATTTCTGAGACTCAACGAGTTTTTCTCCGGGTACTCCGGTTTTCCTCCCTCAGCAAAATTCGACACCAGGTAATTAAAACCGTCTCTTTTATTCGCCAATATTCTATTTGAACTAGCTATGCTAATTTGGATGTTCCTCTATGAGTCAGAAACGAGAATAAATAAATATTAAGAACATGCCAGACACGGTCTCGTAAAACGGACGCAAAGAAGGTACGTGTCTTTGTATAATCGAATCAAAAGTGTGTCAGTTCCAATTGAGATGAAGTCGAAAAGGACTTGCGTCATATCAGTCCTTCCAGCACAACCTAAAAGAGATACTGAACAGTATTGCGTCTGAGCGGACTGTGTCTGTGTCATAAGTGCATGACTTAAACCAGCCCTGATCAGTAAAATGGACTCTGTATCAGTTTATGTAAAATATTTGGTTAATAAAAGCTAAGAATAAACACTAATTTTTTCAGTAAATCCTTTTTACATAATTTAGTCCTCAAGCCAGTGCGTTTATACTGTAACAATTCTCCTCCACGGGCCGATATTGGAAAATATCGCACGTGGAGTAAAAACCTAAATTCATTGTTTTTATTTTTTTACTATTTAATGCTTGTGGTATCAAAGATAAGATTAAAACCCAGAGCGCTCATAATTTTTTTTTGTCGTTAAAAAAAGTCACGTGAAGCTACAGAAGGTTAAGGGGGCAAACATGTGAAGGGAGATAAATGTTCAAATGCACGATCTGTTCTCTTTTACAACAAGTTACAACTCAGACTCGTTTACGGGCATTAAACAACGACAGCTGTTGATTTTCCTGATCCTCCTCCTTTTGACACGTTCCAAGCACATTTGTCATAAACACTTAGAGATTGAGACGTCAGTTGAATTGAAAGACATTGCACTGTCGTTCTTCCAATCGATTAGCACGCTTCGCACGCAAGGAATGCTGGGTGGTAAAGCAGAGTTACTCGCGGTTCTCGCTATGGTTTACTATGCACAAGTTGAACATCGAAAGGTTGAAGCAGAAAGTTCTACAAAACCGTTTGTTTTACTTTTTTCAGTCCATTCTGGTAATCCGTGATACAAAACAGTTAAACCTGAAGATTTCTGAATGGGATAATGTTGTGGGGACACGCGATCTTGCACAACCCCTTATGTATGTCTATCATAGTCAATTCTTGTTGTATTCTAAGTAAAGGTCACTTAAAAGAGCTGAAGCATGATTAATTGTTTCTCGTTTATCAATTTTGGTTTGTGGCTACACGTAACTGTGATTTGCAAGAGAAGCACGCACGTGAAACACGCCTGGCAGCCAAAATAGAATGCTGATCTATGTATTTGCAAACTAATTAAACTATTTTGATAACAAGAAAAGAAATAAGAGTCAATTGTATTTCCTAACGAGAAAACGTGGTTATTTCTCATTTGATAGTCTATTTTTGTGCTTTTTTCTTAGCATCGTAAGTTATTCAAAGGGCAAAGTCTATGCGTGAAAGTGCCCTTGGTTTATCACACTGGTCATTTATCGGAAGAAAAACCCGGACGCAACAATTAGTGTGGGCGCTGTGCTTGGTAAAAACATGGGGTAGCTGTTGGCAAGGCCACAGTCAATACTGGGGTTAAATATAGTAGATGATTCAGCTTTGATTAAGCTTGAATCTTCCAAAATCAAAAAGGTTGATGGCCGAGTAAAGGCCAGATAAAACAAACGTTTTTTTTTATCTAATGACAAATCACGTTTTGAATGCGAAAGGAAAGCATGTGAATAATATTTAGTAACATTCGTAGTTGATTTTTTTGTCGCAAAGTATAGATATGAAAGAATCGTACACGCACAGTGCAAACGGTTTTGCGCTTAAAATCTGTACCGTGACTGCCGTCGGCTTAACAGTGATCCCAAACGCAGCTGCCCTGTGGCTTTTGATAATCAATATCGAAATGCGCTAAGTCGGTTTTGATATACTCTATGTTCTCATCAATTCAATAGCAGGAATTGTGTTGGTTAATACAGTCGCCATGTACTACACTTTTGGTCCATTGTTATGTTTCTTGTTTTTATCTCAAACGATTTTGCAGTTCGAGGTTACAACCATTTGGCTCACTTCAACTTTTAGGCTTTTAACTCTGCTGACAACGCAAAAGAATTCCTATTCTCAAATTAGGTTCAATATTGGAGAAATTTATCCGTTCGAAGACTATAAGCAATGTACAAAACTCGAGGGTTGATATTGTTGTATAGAAAAACCGGACGAAGACAAAGTCTATGGCGTTGTGAAATAAAGATTACCAAACTAATGTATATAAGACAGAAGTGGACACTATTCAAATATTGTAGCTGTCGTGTTACGTTTACTGAAGCGAACAAAGATCAGAATAAAGAAATATCGAGACTTTTCCAGGCTTAATAAAGAAATTCTGACAATGTCGTTGTTTAAAGAGTAAACGCTTTAGTTTTCTAAATATTGAATCCATGAAAAGATCGAGTTTGTCCTTAAAATGAAAATGGCGGTGAGCTTTGTTGAAAAATTGTAAATTTGACTCATTGCGGACGTATAATAGCTATAAATTCATAAGGCCGCAATGAGTAGAACTTAACTGGCGGCGTTTTACTTGACTAATTTATTGTCTATCCGACAAGCAAACTGTTCAATTGGGGAAAAATGCTGCTGATGTGTGGGCAGAAAATCTATTACATGGCGGCTCGCTTTCTCAATCGACACACGGGTATTTGATTAGAGAGCTCAAATGTACTCTAAATTGCTTTTCAGATTAAAAAATTAGACATTAAGTCCACGAAACTGTGTCTTCATGACTAATTTGACTTTCAGGTTTCAAAGTGTAGTTCAGATTGAATACGCGATCTTTATAGCATTAGTATTTTGTAATTAAGAGAATGTTATAGAACCGAGAACAAAATTCCTCTTCTTTTCTCGTTTTATATCATTAAGGCATGTTCTTCAATCAATTACAAAATATTTAAAATGCTTTTTAACTTTGTCTGCTTGCATACTTCTATAAGCACGCAATTAATATATAGTTGGCTAAACATCATACAATTTCTTCTGCTGGGGAAGAAAATTAAATCTGAGAAAGAAAATTGCATGAGCTTACTGACAATAAGACTTGAAAAAACTTATCAGTATAGCGCAAGAATTCAAGTTGAAAAATCACACTTGGGATTTTCAATTTTCCTTCTCCATTTGAACATTGACATAGCGCCAAATTATGAAAGCGAACACATTGTTCTTTGTCAGTTGAACAGTTTGTGGACACCAAATTTATACCGGTTTCTAATGCACTGAACTTGAAAGTATTATCAAGAACATGTTTAAGTAATCTCCAGGCTAAAATTTACAAAGAAAAACTGAACTATTACCAATATCAATTGTTAAAACTTTAATGCAATATCATAGCTTGTTTCAAGACGAAAAACCTAGCTTGTTCGTATAAATTAAAATGTTCCCATTTTAAGCTTAAGGACAGAAATAGATATTAACTCTTATTTCTCATTCAAGTTGTGTACTCATAAACAGTTGTTTGCCCCGAGGCAATCTGCACCGTTTTGTTTTCATTCGTATAAAGCTTGAGTAGAGATTTTGTTAAATAGTTTCATTTCAAAGAAATGCCATTATAATATACTAACAATATCAATAATAAATTTTTATTCAATTCAGAATCTTAGTGCAGGAAAATCTGGCCGTTATTGGCCCTTTGCCGACTGCGTTCTTGAACTCCTTGCCAATGACTCCATGTTTAATAAATTGAGGATTTTTAAAATATCCTTGACGAAAAAAATCACTGAATTATAACCTAAATAAATAAATATCAACACCAATTCGTTAAAGTTATTGTTTAAAAGATCGTGCCTTGAACTTCCGACCACTGCTTCAGAATAAAAGCAAACATTTTAAGACCTAAATGTGTCCACGCTTTGACTGTCACAGCAACTCAACTGTCTGACCAAAACACGAGAGAGATCAAGGGACAACTCAACAAAGCTCAATATTGACCACGGAAACACCAAAGGCAAGTTCCTCGCCATTTTTACAGTTTGTTAAATAGATAAAAACTTGAATCGTTCCTTTTCAAAATATCTAATTATGCAATTTTTTCCCTCTTACAGCCTTCCGTTTTCTATACATCACAGCCAACAGCTTTTCAGCGGGCCACATCCGCTTCCTGTGGGCAGTTGTAATGAAACGAAAATTCTTCTTCAATTCACGTGGAGATGAACAATATTGTGAATCTGTGTGAACGATTAATTTTCCTAATTCATTTTAGAATCCTTAAATTTCCTTTTGTCAAGCGTGAGGATAAGCAGTTTTTTGTTGTGGAGTCAAGTCTCAAGATGTGGAATATCAAAGACCGATGAAGTGTACGAGTCACACCCGTTCTCTAAATAGTAAATAATTTTAACTCAATATTATTCACAATGTGTCACGATCTATTTATTTCCATGAGGTTTACAAAATAAATGGTGATGTGGATCATTGATTATTCACCAAGAGATGAAAAATTAAATTGTTCATAGGTGTTCGAAAATTAACCGTACCATTGCAAAAAGTCGTTTTCATATCGAAAGTTGATTCCACAGTTCAGTGGATCATCGTACGTGCACACAAGAGCGACTTAATATTCGTCTATTAAAACTAGGACAACCAAATACACATGGATTAATTCTGTGGACAGCATGGAAACAACTAGTAAGAATGGGTGGTTATGGAAAAATCAGTTTGAAATGTCGGAAGGCACATTTCCGGCGATATTCAGAGTGATGAGTAAAAAAGTAATTCAACTTGTTTGACTTTTGTTAAATGGTTCATAATTGCAGTTGAAGATTCATAAAACGTCCGAGGAAATCAAGATTATGCTGCTGTCTGCTCTTTCGGCCTTGTTACGGTATAAAAACTTTCATTTTTTGGAAGATATTTTTAAGCAAATCCGACTTTTAAAAAGTATTGGTAGTTGCTGTGTGAGTTAAGGCTTGTAAAGTATGGGTTAAAAGCTAAATTTGTCTTGTGATATTTCCGGCAGATCTTTTCTTAGTCGCTTATTCATATCCCATTGCTCTATATCTTGGCCGCAGTGTCGTTTAGTGCATTATCTTTATTTCATGCTTCAGCTGTAACAGGACAAGCGACAAAATAGTGGGACATTAACATGAAAAAAGACTTGTTGCGCGTTTGCTATCATTATGCCAGCTGACCCAGCAGTACAAAACGCCAAACAACCATCTTCATTCGTTTTAGAGAAATTCATTCCTAATTTACTTACCTCCAAATATCCAATCTTGGTCCAAAACAACAACAATTCCTAAATATTTATCAATCGAAGCTAGTCCTGGGTTTGGTTCAGTCGAGATATTCACTTGCTATTGTAGTTTTTTACATAAGCAACCTTTCAGTTCCAGTCCCAATGTACATTAACGACACGAAAGATATCTCGATTTCAAGATACTTTCATAGAGCGCTACAAATCCCATTTAGTTCCCTTCGATTGCGTGTGAGTCTATCATGCGCTTGAGTGACGTCCTGGCGACAAATCAAGTACGGCTTACCTTATATGTAAAGAGTAACTTGCTATGATTCATCATGGCATGCGTTTCCTCAAGCAGCACTGCGCGCTCTCAGAATATTGCGCTGCCCCTAACTCCTAAAATATTAACACCTTTGTAAGAAACTATTTAGTCCAACAATAGCGAAACTTCATAAGGAGCGCGGGCGCGATTTTCAATTCAGCTGCTCGCGCGGTACTCAAACTAATTGAGTCAATTCTATCCTTCAACTTCATTTTGTCAATACTGCAGTGTAAAGCACATTCATTATTTTGCTTTTGTTCGAGAACGCCGGCCTGAGCTTTTTTCTTCTTCCTTGCAGAACAGAACAAATTAGACGCTTGATTAGTTTATTAAATAATTTGCATCAAAAAGCAAGTCGCTTTCTCGAAATGATGGTAATATCCAAGAGACATCCTTTTTCCGGTGATCGCGGTGTCTTCAATGACATAATTTAACTTACAGCTCACACCTTTTTTAGCTCCATTCCAACCAGCGAACAACTGCTACAAGACCAGAAGTTTCGTAAAAAGAATAGATACTTAGTACCAAAGTTTATATTCTTTAATGGTATTGTTTGCGTTGTAGAAAATTAAAGAGGGTATTTACACATGGAGAGGAGCGAATTCGCTATAAAATGCAAATTTGGTCAGTCTCACTGGGGAACAAAGAAACCCGCCATGATTGAAATTAGTATCTGGGTAATTATTAGTAAAACAATACACCCAAGTCTTAGGAATGGCTGCCGCTCGAACAGTTTTGAGACGTAATTTGTCGATTCTTTTATTTTGCCTGGCCACTAATTAAATTAAAACTCTAATAAAATTGTTTCCATTGACATCAGAAAGATATAATTGCAGATTTTATTGCCGCAATAAAAGCAAAATTACGGCGGCAAATGAAATAAACCGAATAACAAAACCGAATAAAAAGGACGCCGAATTGCCTTGAATGCTTTTCCATATGCAATTCGGTAGACAGACTTCGGGAGGAAACTCCGGAAGTAGAAAAGATTTTATTAATAATATCTATTTCCAAGTTTTTCGTGAAGTATACTTAACAAAAAGATAAAACCATATTATTTCTTAATCCTCTTGAGAGTGTTTAAGGCAAAAAAGGCAAATTTACTCAAGTAATGTTTAACTTAAACACGCTTCTATGAAGTTCGCTTTTTTGATGAGAGCAGCTCGTTTCATTGAAATTTTTGACAGGCGATTATCAATGTCTAAAACAGTTTATTTGCCCATGTTTCATATTCGATTGTTTGAAGTTTCTTTCAAAATCACTTGTTCGAGATCTTGAAACTATATAAATGTACACACGCGACTTCATGACCATTTTTCGTTTAATTGGGTAGCCTGGTGACTCTTCGATGTTTGAGATTCAATTATTATCGTATTTTTAATCTGCAAAAATGGACCGACATTCAGTGCTCGCTCTTTCATATGACATTTAAACAAAGCAATATGAAAACTTTTTGCATCAGTTAAGACCTAACTTTTTTTCAACTGTTATGTCAACTCCAAGGCTGAAAAATATAGACTTAAAATGTCGTTTTATTTGATGCACAGATAAACGAAAAGAACAGTAAAAATATACTGTATGAAAAGCACTGCACAAAAATTTTTTACCAGTTTTTAGCTAGGGAAGTTTCCAATTTCATTTCAAAAATATTGATAAAACCCGATAACACATAAAGTATATTGCAAAATATTAAGGTTATTCTTAAGAATTAAAAAATTTTGTTTTTCTTTATGGCATGTATCGGAGATTTGCTTTGATAAGCCAAACATGGCAAGTGCTTCAATTATGTTTTAAAATGCTCTCCAACAGAGGCGTTTGTTATCTTTTTAAAGTGGAAAGCAGAGTAAAAGTAAAATAAAAGGCAATCCGGCGTATACTAGAGAAATTTCCAATTGCTGAATTAGTAAACGTTATTTTACACAACTATAAAAACCAGAAATAAGCATTCGAGGTTGCAATAAAATTCCCTAAAAGAAAGTTATTCTTTCCTATTTTTAACTAGCTAAGATAAAACTTGGATTTTCAGTATTTCTCAGCATTTTTTCTTTGGGTACGTTGTAATAAAGTCCGGACAAGTTATAATTGAGCTCAGTGCGGCTGGCTAAATTTCTGCTGTAGTTTGCAATATAGATAAAAGTTCCATCGGTCGGTACAAATTAATCACAACTCAAAGAATTTCGAAGAATAGACAAACTTTATCGGCCTCATTCCTGGCTGAATTCGGCAAAAGAAAATACAGTACACTTCATGATCATTTTTCATACCAAATTCAACTGTCTAGTTTTCAGGTTCACACAGTTCCACTCACGCAAAGTACAAAATATTAAAAATCCATTGACAGAGTTTTAAATTTTGATTTTATCATAGTTTCTATTAAATCGGTATTTTAAAGAGCAACTAAACTGTACGAACCGCTGTGTTCAGCTCTTAACTGGCATTCAACTTAAATTAATAAGAAGCAATTTGTTAAAAGAGTTATTTTAATTATTCACGGGGTTACTATCGTATTCGCATCTTCGCATGATGTTCTCGTTGCAACGAACTTGAACATTTCTTAATTCGTTAATTTTACCCAGTAAATTGTTCACTGGACAACTCAACTCGTTTAGCGAAGATTGTTTTATGTATTTAATGTTACTTTTTTTGCTTTAGTAAAGCGCTCTCCCTTTTTTAATTTTGATTGCATGTTTTAAAGATTTTTTGTTAATTAGCAATTCTGTGAGAAAAGCTAAACTACAAGTGTATAAATCCCTTAAACTTTTACAAAACGTTTCGGCATTTGAAAACATTCCTTCAAAGTCCTTTATAAAAATAAATTTGGCTGTAGCCTGTACTTTTAAAAACTTGAGCATATGAATTCTTTTGTGAAGAGTTTTTTTTTTATGATAGGATAGCCTTACGTGCACAATTAAGTTCTAACAACATAGCCATAGACAAGAATATACCTTCAGATATTTCCCATGCACTTCGATCGCCGATCCAATTTTGGGTAACTAGCGCGACTTGCAATATGCAGTACTAAACGACATACTTAGTTTCTCGCCGAAAGGGATTCATCTTATTTTCTACTGTTGAGAACTTAATTAAAGTTTATTTTGACACAGGTGAACAAAATGTTTAAGTAAAAGTCAAAATACAGATCTGATGTGCCACAATCAGATTTTAGTGTTGATAATCTTATTTCAAATCGACACAATCGTACGGAGATCGGAAATGTAAACTACAAACCTCAAAGGAAATGACAAAAATTTTGTTTTACTCAATGAAAAACAATCTCAAGTTAATTAAAACTAGATCGAAACATATTATGTATTTTGCATTTCTTGTAATTAATTTCGTGGGAAAATAAATTATTTTTTCAGAGTTCCTTGACTACAACAGTTATTAAATCTTGACTCTTGTCAGCAGTGAGCCCAACCAAAGATAACAGTCACAAATTCACATAAACTAATAAATGAAATAAAGTACACTGCTACTACTGCTACTACTGCTACTATTACTGCTTCTACTGCAACTACACTTACTACTACGGCCACTAATATATAGTGGCTGTAGTAGGACTATAGTTCGAAACGTCAGTCTAATTTCAATACTCACGGTGTCCAAGTTAAAAACTCATCAAACTGTTTCTATAGAAACACCGACGATTTTATAATATATAGTAACACTACCAAGTGCTAGTACTTCTACTACTACTTATAATTATAAATATAATAATAATAACAATAACAATGATAATAATAATGATGATAATAATAGTAATAATAATAATGATAGTAATGATAATGATGATGATGATGATGATGATGATGATGATGATAATGATAATAACAATAATAATAATAATAGTAATAATAATAATAGTAATAGCAATAATAACAATGATGATGATGACTTTAGTAAACAAAGAATCCAAAATTTGATATTTCTTTACATTTGTAGAGCTGAGCAGAAAATCAAATGGGACTCCGTTCAAAACCAAAATTCGGGTTACGGCAGCTGAACAAAAGCTTACAGAGCTCAATATACCTGTGAAATTCGTTTTATATACAGAAATATCATAAATCTACCATTTTTTGTTATCTTTTTAAATCGCATTCAAGTAATGTAAACTAATTTTTCAGTTTCTTTACAGCTT